>OMOU01053263.1:0-10543 GCA_900312585.1 Malacocephalus occidentalis | reverse complement strand
ATCCGCGCGCCCGGTTTACATTGCACATCCCCAATGACTCTCCCTGCAGGTGGTGGGCCCACAGGGAGGCGGCTCCTCGTAGCCTTTTCGGGCTTGGCCCGGCTGGGCCCCGTGGATCCAGGCCTGGCGCCAATGAGCCCCTCCCAGGTCTGGCTCCAGGAGGGGGCCCCGGTTTCCCTTGTCCGGGCGAGGTGCCATTGTTTGTAGAAAGCCTTTTAATATTGGTCACTAAACAGTGCCCTCTACTTGCCATATGACTGCACTGCGGCCATTTAAGCCCAGTTAAGGGTCTTGATGTAAATCTGCAGTGTTTTTATTAGGCTGATCTATCCAGCAGACGTCTAGGTGATGGGAGCCATCCATCCATCCATCCACGTGAGTTACAATCTTATTTATTTAATTTATTTATTTATAAGAATTGCCCAAAGGTTAGGTTGTTGGTTCTAAGACTAGGGTTCAAGGTTATGGAGAGGAGAAACGTGTTTATTTGATATTTTACGTGCGTTCCACAAGGGCAAGGCTTCAGTCCATATCAGCAAGGGCAAATTCTTCCTCCTTGCACATTCGTCATAGTCGTCCTGCAGTTCTGGGGTTTGCTTTTTTTTTTTTTTTTTCATGGACAGACTTGCTGTTGTCTAATCCGACTCCATCTGAGGCACCTGCTATTGCCATCTGTTTACCCCAGCGAACGCCTCTCGTGGATACGGAAAATCCCAGTTTGGGTCTCTCACCCTCTCATATAGCATTCGTTTGCAGAATCGCGCAGTAAAAGATAATGCATATAATATATCTAATATGGCGGCTAATGGAATAAAGCAATAAATGAATCAAGAATGAATAATTATAGATTAAGAGAGAGCCCAGTCATAGGGGTAGCTGTGCTGAGCCGGAGTAGTGTGTATCTGAGCTGGTTGCCTGGGACTCAGAGGTAGTTTTCCTGGGCCGGATGCCCGATCTCTGGGAGACGGATGCCTGATCAGAGGTAGCATTCCTGGGTTAGAAGACCGATTGATGACCGGTAGAACAAACGAGAAATCCGCTTAATCGACTAGACGTACAACTTTTGGGAGGTGACAGGCGGGACGTTGAAATGCGATGAACCGGTGTGTCTTCAGACTATTTGATGTACTGATTTATATTGTGTATATGCATGTACTGACTGGACATGTCTCCAACCTGTGGTGTTTTGAGTGTGCGTCTCCCCAGCGTGCAGCCGCTCCTTGGCCTGGCTGTACTTGTGTTCTCCTACAGGACGTGCTTCTCCTCCAGGTGTCTGGGAAGGGCGGGGCAACATTGGGCCTTTACAAACCCATCTCGACCAAAAGGGAGAGTCTGGGTCTCGTCAAACTATTACATATAAAATGGCCATATGCGATTCTGCAAACAAATGCTATATGAGAGGGTGGGAGACCCAAAATGGGATTTTCCGTATCTACGAGAGATGTTACTGTTACGGGCAAGACAGATGGCAGCAGCAGGTGCCTCAGATAGAGCTTGAGGTCGGATTAGACAACAGTAACTGTCCATGAAAACATAGCGAACTACAGGACGACGACAAATGTGCAATCATGGCGTTATGTGCGTCGCTTAAAACCCGTGAGGATGTGGAGGAGGAAGAATTTGCCCTTGCTGATAGGGAGTCAAGCCCCCCTCAACGTAGGTAAAAAAAGACATGTTTTTCTCTCCTTAACGTTGAACACTAGAACCTACACCCTAACCTTGAGCCAAAGTGTGAGTGAATCATCAATTAACAACCAAGACAACAACAAAGATCATAACTAATGCTAGCATTTATTTAAATTTGAGTTAAAACAAGATCAGCCCAAGGTAGTATAAAGCGTGGGTACAATGGAGGGTATGAGGATGGTGTGCAGTAGAGTCAGCATCTTATCGTGTCAAGAGCTTGTGTCAACATCTCACACCTGTGAACGTGAGTATCACCTCAATAAACATCTAATATGTTTTTGTACAGTACCACTGTTGATCTCATTGACTCACAAATCTATTGTTATTCCTCCTCACACCAGTGCTCCTATGGATGCTGTTCATTGGGGACACAAGGTCACTCAGAGGTCAGAGTCGAGGGCCCCAGCTGGTCCATCTGGTGCAGCCAGGCAGCGGTGGTGCAGAGAAGCCTCCTGTGGGAGGAGACGCAACAACATGACCGAACAGGTAAGCAGCCTTTAACCCTCATACCAGCCACCTACCCTTTGACCCCAGCTCTAGAACCAACATCCCAAGCTTTGACCCTAGGCCTAGAATAGAAAAAAATTTAGAAAGTACGCTTCATCGGCGAGACATGCAACTAAACAAATAAAAAATTAAAAACTGGGGCATTCACCTACCGCTCGGCCACAGGAGTCGAGTATGCAGTACAGAGGCTGCATCTCATCGTGTCCAGATCTCATGTCAACATCTCACACCTGTTCTCATGAGCGTGAGTATAACCTCAATAAACATCCAACAACATGTTTTTGTACAGTAAAACTGATCTCATTGACTTGCAAATCTATTGCTATTCCTCCGCACAGCAGAGCTGCTATGGATGCTGTTCATTGGGGACACAAGGTCACTCAGAAGACAGGGTCGAGAGCCTCAGCTGGTCCATCTGGTGCAGCTGGACGTTCTCCACATCCTCCAGGCAGCAGTGGCGCAGAGACACCTCCTGCTGGGGGGGAGACACAACAACACAGGTAAGCAGCATTTAACCCTAGCCCTAGAAGAAACACCCTAACCTTTAACCCTAGCCTTAGAACCAACACCCTGACCTTTAACCCTAAGCTTAACACCAGCCACCCAACCTTTAACCCTAATAGCAGCCACCTAACCTTTGGCCCAAGCTCTAGAATTAACACCCTAAACGTTGGCCTCTAATATGAAAAAATGTGAGAGTACACGTAGTCGGCTAGACGTACAACTAAACAAAGGGCAATAAAACAAAACTGGGACTTTCACCTACTGCTTGGCGACAGGAGTTCAGGGTCAACCAGTGCTGAGGACTCTTGTCAAGAGTTCAGGGAAATTCTCACCTCACCAAACTGAGGAAGTGGGACCCGCCCTCAAAGACTCTGAGCAATAGTTGATGCACTGGCCAACAAACCCATTTTAGCACGTTTATACTCATTAGGTTATTAGTATTTTGTGCGTCGTTCAACCTGACGACTAAAAGTGGCGTTCAACCTGACTACTAAATGTGGCGTCCCACTTGACTCCAAAAAGTGAACTGAAAGCGGCGTTCCAACCTGACGACTAAAAGTGGCCTAAAAGTAGAATGAAGTGTTTTATAATGTGTAAAAAATGGGAAACTAATCACAGAAATAATGTCCCTGTTCCAGGTCTCACCCCTCTGGTTTCCTCGTGGTGTCTTGGGTGGAGGGAGATTCTACCAGATCTACAAGCTGAGCTTTCAGCCTGGCTTGCCTCTGTTGGAGAGAAGTGCAGTAGCTCCCGGGGTGGCGAGCCAAGCCCACGAGTGGAATGGCAAGAAAAGGGAAGAATTCACAGATGATGGCTAAAAATAGCATTCCAGCCTGACTCATAATAGTGAACCAAAAGTTGGCAAGGAGCGGTAGGGGAACAATCACATTCAATCGCCTCACAAGGAGTGTGGACTGAATGAGAAGACTATGACAGCGTTTCAACGGTGGATGGATACAACACACAACACAGTCTGAGTTGAACTGGATGGACTTGCACAGGAATGAATTGAGCTGAAACCTTTGATCCACTTTGTTCACACTACTGTATGTTTTGTTTTTGGTATGTAATGTATTCTGCGTATTCAGTCTGTTACACGTGAGAGTACCGGTTAATGTACCAACAGCAATGTTGATGGAATGTCCACAATTGGACAACATAGATCAAATAACATGTCTGACTGAAGTGGCGTTCCAACCCGATGACTCAAAAGTGAACAAAAAGTTGCGTTCCCACCTGACTAATAGGAGTGAACCAAAAGTGGCGAGTCAGTACAGGCTTTGATCTGCTGAGTCATTTCTTTAGCCGTGTTTAGCCATCAAGTTTACAAGCCTAGTTGGCTATGTGTTGGTACTATAGCTTAGTTCATGTTATGTTGTTTGTATTGTTTACTAATGGTATGTTTGTCCTGTACTGTGTTACAGGCCACATGGATAATTGCGCCAAAGAATGCCACGCCTACGGTGTGGAATAAATGCAGTAAAAGGATCTTCATTCTGTTTTGTGTCCTGTCCGACGCCCTGGGGTGAGCGCTAGCTATACCTTGAATCAAGCCCCTTATACAGTCCTTACTAATCCTCCAAAATAGATGAATTACCCATGTTTGGTGAGGAGCCGTAGGACAATCACACAAGGAGTTTGGACTGAACAAGAAGACAATATGGCATGGCGTTTAACCATGCAATACAACGCAGTCACAGACTGAAGTGATGGACTTGCACAGTAATTGAACTGAAAACCTTTATCTACTTTATTTACACTACTATATGTGTATTAGTTATTGTTATGTATTCAGTTTCATGTGCAGGTTAATATATTGAGCAATATGGATGGAATGTTTGTAAATAAAGATGGATGGATTTTTTTGGTTTGGAAGGCATTTGAGGTGGGATTTAAACAAAAGTACACAAAGGAACCACCTGTTGAATTAGAGGATTTATAAAACATGGATAAATTAACTGAATAAAAGTGGTGACCCAAAAGGTCAACTCACAGTGGATTCCATCTAAAGTTCCACAGATAGATACTTGCTAAAGAAAAGAACAAAGAATAGAGAAGCCTAACCGTTACCTTTTCAAATGTACCTGTTGAGCGGGTGTCTTGTGAATTTGATGTTCACATTCAGGCTACTGTACCAAGAGCAATATTGATGGAATGTCTGCTGTAAAGAAGGATGTATGGATATTTAGGTCTTTGAGGTGGGTTTTAAACAGAAATGAACCACCTGTTGAATTAGAACATTTATAAAGACTGATAAGTGACCTAAAAGTAGTGTTCCAACCAGAAATGTACATCATTTACATTCCAGTTCCCCAGAGCGCTAAGCAATGGCCCTGACACCTGTGTAGAAGTTAATTATTCACAGCACACCTGCCAGGTGGTGTAGAGGGTGCGACAGCGTCTTGCCACAGCTGCAAAAATGTATTGTTATACCTTAAGTGATGTCAACCTCAAGGTGAGTTGTCAAATACAGCTTACCGGATACTTACCTGGTGGTGTAGCGGGCAGGACAGTCGGATGAGGAGCCGTAGAACTGGGGTTCAAGTCCTGCTTGTGTAACACTGGCACATGGACGCATGAAAGGCTGGCAAATATAGCATCATGCCATAAGCGATGTCAACCACAAGGTGAGTTGTGAAATATGGCTTATCACCAGTTAAACCAGTATGATGAACTGGCTGTGTACCACCAAATACACAAGTCACAACGTGAGTGGCATGATGGATGTAGGCAGAGTGAGTGAAGGGATGGCCAGCCAGCAGGCTGAGAGAGTGGCTGGCCAGATGGAAAGCAAATCAACAGATTATAGCAAACAGGACTACTTTATTCAAAAACAATCTCATTGTCACCTGTGAAGCTCCTCATTAGATTCAACTTTATTGTCATTGCACAGAGTATGCATACAAGTACAATGAAATGCAGTTAGCATCTACCTAGAAGTGCAAAAGTATACACTGTCAGTATAACGACAGTGACAGTAGCCGTATGAGCAGAATATAAAAAGAATGTACAGTATAGGCAGAATATACATTGGGGTATTTACCGTATGGGCAGAGGTATCCTCAGAAATGATACAGAGTCTACAGTGCATATATATATATAGATATATCTATACACACGTACGCATATACACGCAGATATATGCAGTATTGCATGTACACTGAGGTGTACAGTGGGGTATATGCGGGGGGCAGTGCAAGTGACTGGCCGGTCCGGGCTTGGAGTCGACGTGCGGGGAGCAGTGCAAATGTCTGACGGGTCCGGGTCCAGAGTTGACGTGCAGGATCTGCAGAGAATATACAGAGAGGACAGTGGAGTATATACAGTACAGGGTATATACAGTCATGTACTGTAATATACAGTAAACAGGGTAGTGCAAATATACAGTGTGCGAGTCTGACAGTGGTGCTGGAGTCAGTGTGCAGGAGGGTGGTGGTGTATAGGGAATAGTGCAGGTGCACAGATGTCAGGGGTAGGGAGACTTACTGGGTTGAAGAGTTCAGAAGAGCGACGGCCCTGGGGAAGAAGTCATCTCTGAATCTGCTGGTCCGGGTCCAGAGGGATCTGTAGCGCCTCCCGGAGGGTAGGAGGGTGAAGAGGTTGTGACGTGGGTGGGTGCCGTCCTTCGCAGGCAGCATATGTGCAGGACAGACTCGATGATGGGGAGTGGGCTGCCGGTGATGCGTTGGGCCGTGCTGTCTGCAGTGCTGTCCTGTCCGAGGCGGTGCAGTTGCCATACCAGACTGTGATGCAGTTGGTCAGGATGCTCTCGATGGTGCAGCGGTAGAAGTTCACCAGGATCTGAGAGGAGAGATGTACCTTCTTCAGTCTCCTCAGGAAGAAGAGGCGCTGGTGAGCCTTCTTGACCAGAGGAGGACCAGAGGAGTTGAGGGACCAAGAAAGGTCCTCGGAGATGTGAACGCCCAGGAACTTGAAGCTGGTGGCACGCTCAACCTCTGTTCCATTAATATAGATTGACATTACAATCACCTGAAACCCAACTTACAAGCACAAAAACAAAGCAGCGCGTCAGGAGCAACAAGGCAACCACATGGAGAGCAGAGCAGCAAACACTTGTGGATCAGAGCCCCTTAAATACACCTGGCTGTGTCACGTGGCCAAGAAAACCAATTAAGCACAGATGTGGAGTTAACCAACTAATCATGCGCTACTTCCAACGGTCACTAGGTTAGGAACTACGACAGGCCCTTGCAACACACACGCGCGCCCACACACACACACACACACACCTGGCGGATGTCGGCCACAGCATATACAATAATTATGTTTAAACTAATCATCACAGTGTACAAGTCCAATAGGAAAGGTACAAAAATAATTACAAAATCAATTGACAGCCTTCAAGAGTAAAGATGTTTATTCGGTTACACAGCTTTTCATGCGTTTCATTGAGAGCGTGAAGATGAATGTCGTCACTAATATACATTATATATTGGTTTGAGTGCGACAATGAAAGCTATCCATCTAATCTATTCCCCACATCGTATGCATGCATGTATCATATTTAGTCATGCATAAGGAACGCATGTATGACTAAATGTATGTACTGTATGACTAACAAAGGCTAGTATAAAATATGACTACGATTTATTAGTAGCCTAAATGGTTGTGTGTATATATATATATAGCCACATATATATATAGCCACACACTATATAGCCACACAATAATCCTAATGTCCACAATTATAGCGTGTATCGAGATTCAACAGACAAAACGTAAACCAGCCCATTTTCTCTGTTCATGTGCGGTGTTCGGATGCAGTGCTTCACGCCGTTTACTCCAACTTCTTCAGGGCGCTGCACAGGAGTCCCATCTCGCCTGAAATTAAACACACAAAGTACACGTTTCGTCAACAATGTTTTCTCATTTGGAGCGATTTATTTAAAAGCCATTTGGAGCTTAGGCTACGTTTGATTCCTGCAAAATGGAACCTCTTATGCATGTGCATTACAATTTGGGGGGTCAGACCAAGGCATATAAACAAGTAGGCATGTTAACAACAAGGCGAGGTGGGATGGTGTCTTACTGTTGATGTTGTCGGCCAGGTTGCGCAGTTGCTGGGTGCTGTCCAGCACCTCGACGCTCTGCGTGTAGGCGTTGTAGCGCACCGTGAACGGCCTGGGGATGGTGGCGGCAAACTTCCTGCAGGGGGCAGCAGAGAGTACACACAGAAACCACCCATCACCTTTCAAATGAAATAGGAATGACATTTATGCAATCGCTACCTCTGAACTGTACACTTGGAGTGTTGCTAGAGTATATAGTTGTCACTTTTCACCATACCTATTAGGTACTATATTACTAATTGTTCAGAGTGGTTTTAGAATTCATGTTCATAAGAAGACTATTTAGGGAAATACATTTTTGTGTACTTATTAGGTCCTATTACTAATTGTTTTGAGTTTGTTTTAGAATACTGCAGGAGCGACTGGGGAGTAAGCATTCCACGGCAATCGAGAAATCTTGACCAATTATTACACACAATATATTTGTATATTTAAATATATATAGCCTTAAGTGATAGAAGAATATTTCTAGGTTTAGGGGTAACGGTAGACATAATATTGATGATAACATTCCTCATTATTCTTGTACCTGACTCTCTCCTTGGCATCCTCAAAGCTTTCAGCTACAAAGTACACGGGCTGGAACTCAGTGATGGGGTATTTCTGCAGACTGGTCTTCTCGGGTTCGAAGGGGCGGAGCTGGGGCTTGTCCGTCAAACAGTACTGCAAGACAACGGGAAAGGGGGAGAAAATAAGCACACATTGAGGTTAGGTTGAGATCACATTCACACAACAGTCTGGCCAGGCTTCAAGTTATCCGCTTGTGGCTGAACCTCCAGCGGTTTGGACCAATCACCGCCCGAATGAGGAACTACTGGCAGCTACTAGGCATGGCGGGGGATGATAGACGATAGATGGTTCATCCAATCACCTGCCATGTATATAGTATTATTATGAAATGATCTGACAAATGGACAACACCGGCATTTCGGAAGAAAATCGACATCAGGTCAAACTAAATCTGTTTTGTCCTAAGTAAAGGGGTGCCTGGCTGAAAACATTGTTGTGCGTGTGGGGGGTCCATTCATTAAAAAACGCCTTATGATCTACTTTACTCAACCCCGACAAAAATACACGATTCAGTCAGGCCAGAGGGACAGCCGGTCTGGACCCCGGGTCCCCTTTAAGAGGGTCTGACCACACGATGACACACCACCAATCACCAATCACACACCCTGTGTTTGTGTTGTGTCTCTGGTTCCAAAGTTTTATTGACACACACAAGCCGGCGTTATGGGTCCGTACAATCAATTCATCTAATTAGATAAGGTGAGGGGATCGATTCAATAAAAGATTGGGGGATAATCAACAAGTCGTAGCGGTTTTAAGGCGCAAAGCACTTTGCGTGGGGACGGTAAGCAAAGGGCTATGGCTCCATCGCCGTAACCTGTTACAAAGTATTCTCCTAATAGATGAAAGAAAATGTTAAAATAGCAGCCATTGATGTGTTCTCCTTCCCGGTTGGTAGCTCATCAAGTCAGCGACACAGCTGTGTGCTTGCAGCAGTTGAGAGCTATGATCTTTGTTGTTGCTACGGTTACAAGTCGGGTAGCAGATTCATTCTCAAGTTGAATCACTTCTGAATTAATCGGTATTAAAAGGGGACACATTATGCCACCGGGTGTGGGTGTGATGAGTCATTAGCTCAGCCATGTGACTGACATGCATGACTACAATCACACACACCCCTGGCAGGCCAATCAGAAAAGACTATTCACCCAGACCGAGGCATAAGGATATATATACAACATTTTGTCCAGTAAATGTATTTCCAATGAGCCTATTCAAGTGAAATTTGCAAGAAATCCAGACAAAAAAATCAAAACATTAAAGTCAATATGTAAATAAAGTTATCTACTATATAAATGTGAAAATCTGTCTGTGTGTCTGTGGGTTTGCGGCAAGTGAATGTCTGTCGACAATTGACACCACATTTGGTACATGGGGGTACTTAGACCCTGGGAGTAACATTGACTGGTCAAAATGCCCGTGCGACATGCCCGTGACCTTGAAATCGGGTCGATTAAAGGTCAAATGCCAAAATATCACGGGATTTCAATGAAAATTGGTGTCTAGGGGTACTTTCGTCTGGGTAGAAATTTGGAAGGAGGGGAGGAGGTTGCCTGGTCCGCTAGTGTGTAATAAAGTGGAATGACATAGGAAAAACGTATTGAACACACTAACTGAAATTAATTCAATAATCGGTGGAGAAGCCTTTGTTTGTAATGACAGCTTCAAGGCGCTTTCTGTATGAAGTAACTAATCGGCCGCAGTATTCGGGTGTGATTTTGGCCCATACCTCTACACAGATTGTCTTTAAATCTTGAAGACTGCGGGGGGCCCTCTTGTGAATCTGGATCTTCAGATGCTTCCACAAATGTTCAATTGGGTTTAAGTCAGGTGATTGACTGGGCCATTCCAACAAGTTGATTTTCTTTCTCTGAAACCAACTGCGAGTTTCCTGTATGCTTTGGATCGTTGTCCTGCTGGAAGGT
The DNA here is from genome assembly GCA_900312585.1 of Malacocephalus occidentalis. Taxonomy (NCBI): domain Eukaryota; kingdom Metazoa; phylum Chordata; class Actinopteri; order Gadiformes; family Macrouridae; genus Malacocephalus; species Malacocephalus occidentalis. Next base: position 261 of record OMOU01053263.1, on the reverse strand, counting down.
CCACCCACGTCTCATCCTCAGCATCCTGGTGGATGGCAGCAGGTTGATCTCAAGAATCTCTCTGTACATGGCTCCATTCATTGTTCCTTCAATGATATGAAGTCTGCCAGTACCATGGGAGGAGAAACAGCCCCACACCATGATACTTCCACCTCCAAACTTCACTGTTGGTATAGTGTTATTCGGGTGATGTGCAGTGCCATTTCTCCTCCAAACATGGTGTGTTGTGTGACAGCCAAAAAGTTACATTTTGGTCTCATA
>OMOU01053259.1:0-11050 GCA_900312585.1 Malacocephalus occidentalis | reverse complement strand
GAATGATATACACATTTAAGCTAACACCTGAAGAACGTTGCGTAATGATGGCACCCAGGTGTGTGCGTGCGCTTGTGCGTGTGCGTGTGTGCGTGTGCGCGTGTGTGCGTGCGTGTGCGTGCGTGTGTGTGTGTGCGTGTGTGTGCGTGTGTGCGTGTGTGCGTTTGTGTGTGTGTGTGTGCGTGTGCGTGGCGTGCGCGTGCGTGCGTGTGCGTGCGTGTGCGCTGTGCGTGTGTGTGCGTGTGTGTGCTTGTGTGTGTGCAGAACATAACAATTAGCGTCATGCTATCGAGGGAAATAAGGGGTTACATGGGAGAACATGCCAGCGTTGTATTTAGAAGGGACTGCATAGTGAGGAGGGCACGTGAGCTGCTGTTTTGCATTTCATTAGACAGTCACAAGGCCTGCACTCTCACAATCCACACAAATAGTAGGACAAGCCCTTTGAACACTTCATCCAAGCACCTGTCATTACATAGCATTTCTCCTCGTCAAAATTGTATTCCTTAAAGGGCCAGAAAAATCAAGTTACATTACATTTCAATATAATTTCTATGATTAAGAATGACATCGCAGCTCTAATTGCCATTTTGTCTAATAAGAATGTGACTGGAAAAATGTTTTCTAAAATATCATTGTGGATAGTCAACTAATGCTTTTTATGTTAAAACATCCTTTCTGCCCAACAGCTACTATAGATATCTGCAATTGCATTGTTCATTATGATGCCAATTGTGGATATCCATAACCACAATCACAATATATTTTTGGATATTAAAACAAACCAAAATACAATGCGCTACCTATCTAGCTATCTTCACATAAATAGACGAGCTGTATGGTCTGTACCATAAGCCAACTTGTTGACCAGGCCTGTCCTCCAAGACGGTTTTCACCCTATCCTCTCCTAGATGTGTGTTTAGTTGCTGATATTGTAAAATATTTGTTCAATGGTTAGTTCTATTGAAGTAGGCCCCCATTTGCCTTAAGGTAATAAATACACATTTCGCATGTTTGCATGCAATAATCTATTAGCTGCTATTTTAATTTGTATATATAAAATTGGCCTATACTTACACATGACAAAATAGAATGTGGAAAGATCACACTAGCTAAACCAACCGACTTGCAGAACATTGATATGTGTTCTTTTGGCGAAAGTAAAGTACGATGAAACCATTGAAAATCCTAACGAAACCAGAAGAGTACCGTGTTCAGGTTAGGCTTATAATGCTGTAGACACAGAGCAGACTTCTGTCTTCTGCTACCAACACTCAGGACTCATCATGCCTCCCAACTGTGCTCAGCATTCACTTACAGAACTGGAATGAGAAAGAAATGCTTGTTTACTTTAAATGATACAGTGATGAACAAGCCTTACTTTCAGATCTTTCTAACTCATCAAGTTTAACCTTCATAGACATAGGCTACACATCTAAGTACCTTGATCAGCGTGACACAGATCCTTAGTACCTTACTGGTTATTGGGTGGTGTGTAGACCTGTTGTGCTTTCTAAGAAGCCTCTTTCTAAGCCTTGAGGCATCCTGCTGAAGTGTAGATCTCTTAATATGCTTTATAAGTGACTGGCTTTGCATACATACAGGTTACTTACTCTCCCCCTCTCTCTCACTCGTCAATGTTCACCAAGTAGCCCATAAAGTTAATAGAAATCTACTTTGAAGGATTTCCACAGGATTGCACAAACTGGATTATACTAACAGACCTACGTATCGTGGCAACTGGCTCAATATTCATATTGTACTCTGACCTGATAATGTTAGCTGGCTAGCAACGTGTGGTAATGCTACGATGCAGCGCATCAGTAAACGCATCGTATCATTGTTACGCTTGCAAACAGGTAGCCCTGTTTTGTTTCGTATTTTTGCCTGGGCTCATCCTGAAGTCAATTGCTTTCCTTTGTATATTCTGTTGTGGTAATAAGTGCACCGTTTTGTTTTCAGTCGGTCTTTATGTTACCTCTATCCCCGAGACCAGGGGGCCGTAACAAGTGTCGTACTGCGCCATAGAAGCACGAGAGTGCAAATCTATTGCTAATATCACCGATACATATTATTTTATTTTGTCAATGATTGGACCTTTGGGAAATTAAGGTGTTGCACTCACAATGTTTTTGTGTTGATCACAGTGAAAAGCATGTGTTTTGTAATTCCAACATTAGGGAACATTAGGGTTAGCGCCAGCCAAGCCCTTCTAGATCGAAGATAATTGGCTTTACATGGGGATGTCCGTGTGTCTACGCTGGTCAACCAGACGGTAGCAGGAGAAATGACAGTACAACACAGTAGGGAGATGTTTCTACAGTAAGTTTGAAAATATGCTTTGAGAGGTCTCAGTATAGAAAGAAACAGCAGAGAGTATACCCTCGCAAGCATTTAATTTCATTTAATTTAATTTCTACCTCAAATTAAATGATGTATAAAATATATGCAAAACATCAGGACAGAGGCGCACATTTAATCCCTGCAATAACATACAGATATTGGGAAACTGACAAAGCATTTTATTTTGCTGAATTATGAGACTTGTTGAGAATGTTATCTTCAGCTTTCTACTTTTATATATATTGATTCAAGATTCAAGAACTGTATTTGTCACATACACATACAGGATATGCAGTGAAATGAAAAGTGGCAGTGCTCAGCGTAATGTGCAAAAGAAGACGATAGACAACATGAATTGGACAATATAGGAGGATACATGCGTTGTTTCATTGTATCACCATTAGGGGGCAGTATAACACCAGTGAGAGGGGATAGTACACAACTGAGTACGTGTGGCTTCTGCAAATGCAGGTATTGATGTCATTGACACTTGACCTCCTTCGGGATGCTGGTGTTATATTGGGAAGCTGCGTTGCAATGTTGTATTTTCGATGCTGCATTGTGATGCACTCATTTGTTTATCCATATAATATTGTGAATGACAAATTTGTAAGCATATGTACAAATATAAAATATCCCAAATCCCCCCTAAATCCCCCAAAATAATAAGGACTTTCTACCATGCAAGGTTCTAATTTGCTCACGACAACAGAACAGAAGACAAAACAACCTTTAACATTGGAGTGTTGCAATGTTCCATTTCTTTGCATCCTAAATGTAGCCAATATTCCTCCAAACATGAAGCAGTACAGTGTTAGTGCAATTCAATATGTTACAATTGCTCATTGTTATTCATTAGAAAAATGTCCAAATATTTAGATCAGAAATGGATAATGCTGCTTGATTGACTCATTCTGCGTCCCAACCCTCCACTCAAAGTGATGCACTTAGTGACTATAAATGCCCGAATCGCTTGACTTGATTTGTCTGATGCGGTCACCCTTTCAAAGTGTGCCTTCGCTGAATTCCTCACACCTTGATTTTGTTTCAACACAATGAAGTTCCTATCCAGATTGCCAGGTCCAAATGTGTGCGATTGGCTCAAGTAACTCAAATTAGACGAGGCTTTAGCGAGTGTCCTGGTTAATGTCCTGGAATAGGTGCGCTTACTTCCACCTCGGCCATCACAGGTTAAACTGGGTAATTAAGGTGAATCCCATCAAGGAGAAACAAGACTGTTTAAAATATGTCCAGATGGTGTGGGGCGGGAAAAGTTCACAATGTGGCAGCACCACTCCAGCTTACTGGTATGAAATTACAATGAGATTTGGTCTGAATTTGGGCCTCCCGTTTATATCTATTCAATGGAGAAACAAGGAGAGACAGAGAGAGAGAGAGAGAGAGAGAGAGAGAGAGAGCATGTGTGTGTGTGTGTGTTTACTAACGGCAAGTAAAATCTGACAAGTAACTATATTACTCATTATATATTTATCAACAAAATAAGTCAAGAATGGATTTGTAAAATATCACCTCAAATAAAATATTAGCCTCTGTATTTGGAAATGAGTGCGTGCAAAGTACTGATACAGTGAATCCAAAAATCATTCATAACTTTTTGTACGGTTGTAGGTCTGTATATGACAATAATTATGTATGGTTGCACAACATCCCATATGGCACACCTGGACTTGTTGCACACGCTTGGGGAACCAGTGGCTTGAACCGTTCAATGGTTGAGTAGAGTGGGCCACCTTTGTTCTGTGCCTCTAAAGACTGAGTTAAAGCCTAATGGCACATTTACTTTCACTGTGGAGTACTCATTCTGGAGTATCAACTATTACAAATGCAAAATCTTTTTTCAGCCCTTGAGAATGTGAAAATCTATCTCCAAATATTATCGCTGACATCTCTTCATTTATTTTTTGAACTTGAAACTGATTTGAACTTGAAAATGAAGGATTCTGTTAATGCAACTAATTGGTTACAAAATAAATAAAGACCACCAAAGCATGTTATCTGATTTAAAGGTTGGGTGACAGATCCTTCTTGATAGAAGGTAATTGGCTTTACCAGAGGAGGTCTGTGTGTCTGTGCTGGGAAACCAGAGTGTAGCAGGAGATAGACACTCAGGAGATGATAAAGATCTGATGCTGGATATTTGTAAAATAATGCTGCATAAATATTCTAACTTCTCATACAGTAGCGGAATGAACAGGAGAGAGTATTTTCTTGCATGCATTTATTGAATTTATAACTAGAATTTCATTATTTATAAAATATATACAGAACATGAAGACAGAGGCAACAATCTTATCCCTGCAATACAGCACACATACAGTATAATTTCCAGTCAATTTAACCATTTATCCATTCATCATATCGATATCCACAACAACGTTGATTTTATTTTTATTTTATCTTGATATCAATTATGTTGTATTTTGATGTCAGGTTCGTATTTGGGTTTGTTTTTGAATATCCATCAATCGTACATCAAAGCATGGCATGCTATTGATCAAAATGAGACAGCTCTCTTCAGTCCTTCAGGAAGACCATTCATCCAGTAGATATCAGGTAGGAAAATGTCCATATTTGGGAATAAGAAGTTGTCCTTAAGACACAAGTTTTCTCTATGATGCTGTAGACACAGAGGAGACTTCTGTCTTGCTGCCAGACACTGAGGACTCATCATCCACTGCACCACCCATTCCAACAGCGGACAGCATGCAGTTACGGAACTGAGGATGAACACAGGAAGGAAAAAGATAAATGTCTTCACATTTCACAATTGTTTTAGATTGTTTTCAAGTTCTTAACAATCGGTTTGCTCTGATTCTGTTAGTTATTATGAATTTCGAATAGAGTCAATATATATTTTGAGGAAGGTTTCATACAGTTTTCAGTCAATCCACAATGAACTTACCTGCTTGTTCATCAGCACATAAATGACAGGGTTGAACAGAGCAGAGCTCTTGGCGAAGAAAGCAGGGATGGCCATGGATGTGGCGGTGAAGGCAGCGCCCCTGTTGACGAAGATCCAGGCAGCATAGCTGGCGTACGGGACCCAAGCCAACAGGAAGCCAAAGACCATCAAGATGCACATACGTGTCACCTCACGCTCGGCCTTCTGGGTAGACTCTGACTCCTGCTGCTGGGCTGCAGCCTATATATGGTTAAAGAGGAAAGCAGAAACATTTCTATAGCAGGAGAGCAATAGACAGGAGAGCTGTGAGGATCAGTACAGTGTTTTGTCTCCAATAAGACTCCCATGGATTACAATGTCAATGTGTGTGTGCCTTGACATTATCAAGATATTGCAATAAGTGCTGTGCCTTATAGTGGTTGAATTTCACATTGACTTTAGATCACTATCATAGCCGTTTTGATTTTAATAACCAACGCAAGCAAGTTATTTGGGTAACAAGTTGCTGGATGTAATAGTTGCACGATGCAAGCTTGACTACACGTGTCACAAGACAACAAATGACTCACAGCTTTGACGGTCAGCACAAGGCTTCCATAAGTGAAGAAGATGACGAAGACTGGGAACATGAAGTGGCAGCTGAACATGTACATGACGTATGACTCGTTGTTGAAGCCTGGGGCCAAGGTATAGTAGTCAGGTCCGCAGGAGCACTGCAAGCCCTCTGGGAGGTACCTGTGGCGAAAAGAATGTCAATTATATTCAACATCAGATGCCTGATCCTTGGTTTTTGGGCTCAATTGTAACAGTGCTGTGACAATTATCTACCAAACACAGTAAGGAGAACTGATTTACTCAGATTCTATCGTATCTTCAAAGACCACCAGGTAACATTAACATTGAACTGAGCAGGCTGCTTCAGGATGTTCTGAAGTTCTGAAGCAGCCAGCTCAGTTCAAGGCTGCCCCTTAAGGCTGTTTCCCAGGGTGCATGACATCATCGATCATACCTGGACCAGCCAACCAGTGGAGGGGCGGCACAGGCCATCGCCATGACCCAGGTGAAAGCAACTCCGATGCCAGCGTGAGTAGTCGTGAACTTAAAGCTGCCCATGGGTTTGCAGACCACAATGTATCTCTCAACAGCCAGGACCACCAGGGACCACAGAGACACCTGACCTGTAATGGATCGAAGATGAAACATTGTGGATGAGGATGAACAAGGTCCTCCATGCAAGTATCTCCACTCACTTGTAAGGAAAGTTATAGCCAAAGTAAATGTAGATAATGATAAAAGCATGTTTAGCACGATGCGTGTGCAGCTATAGAAGAGTTGCTGTACCTCCCACTGTAGCCATGAATCCCTCGATAGCGCAACCCGTTGCTCCGAAAACAAAGTAGCCGTTGAGGGCGGAGGTGATGGTGATGGTGAAGCCGAAGACGACCATGATGAGGCCGGCCACAGCCAGGTTGACCAGGATGAAGTTCAGAGGCTGCTGGAGCTTCTTGTTCTGAAACGTGACGATCAACGTCAGAGCGTTGATGGGGAATCCAGTGCAGATCAGGAAGAACATGTAGACCGCGAGGACTTTGAATTGCCATGGCTCCGCCAAGTAGTACTGTGGGTATTCAAAGGGACTCCTGACCAGCCCCGTCCTGTTGTTCATGGGGATGTAGAAGTTCCTACCCTCTGTACCGTTCTCCATCATTGTTTTGTATGAGGACGTTGACAGGCTTTTCTTCCCTGGGGACGCTGTGAGTTGTGCACTGTGCAGCAGCGTTTTATACCAGTTCAAACAGTGCATTAAGAGATTAGCGCTGGATTATAACTAAAACCGTAGATTAAGTTAAGATGCTAATACCTAAATCTCAAAAACTTAGATTAGAGGTTACAAGAGCACTAATGTGGTGTTGACAAACACAAGGAGAATAATTAACACCTTTGAGATGTGTGTATTTCCAAATTGTCTCAGTCATGACATTTTTATACCCTATGGCTATATATACCAATATTCATAAGTATGGATTCAGCAATTCAAGGTTCTATATCATTCAATGAGCGTACAAATAATATGGCTTTAGACTTTCAAATTGCGTGCAATGCATAAGCCAAACTTCCAATTATGTGCGCAGGTGAGCAGATGCCTCTGCAGCCACATCGAGTTTTTGCTAAAACAACGCAAAACAAAACGGCTGGCATTCATTCCTTTTTATTCTCTGGAAAATGCAATACCAAGATAGTTTCGGCATGAAATAGCATTCTGTTAACATTTCTATCTAGAAAGGTGGATTTTATTTTAACTTTGTGCAATTTATGTGCATGACGTTTGCTTGTTGATGCAGCTTTCATTGAAACCGAGAGGGACCTGGCTGCAGACAAGATGGAGGACATCCACAAGTTCATCACCTCCACAGTTGACAGTATATCACATCACCCCAGGAGCGGAAGTTGGTCTTCCTCATGTCGTTTTTTGCACATCTCCCAGGTCACATAAGCACAAGCATAGTCAATTAATCCTGAGTTAAAATTAGGGCTTTCCATAGCACAGAACCAGCCCTGCTTAAAGTGTCAAGTGACCTGCTCCTTGCTACTGATTCTGGAGATTGTTCTACTCCTACTAGACCTCACTGCTGCTGTGGACATGGTTGATGGTACCATATTCATTGACTGTCTCAATAATGAAGTCGGTATTGGTGGCAGAGCCCTGGCTCAGCTCATATCTGAGTAACAGACCTTCTCTGTTAGTATAGGTACATTCTGGGAAGGAATATTGCACGATTGTCACATTTAGAAGCCACACATTAAGTGTGGCATCCTGTCGTGATGAAAGATCTTTGCCATTTAAGGCTGTATGTTTGCTTTGGATGAACTGGACCTAATTGGTCCTCCACATACTGTACATGAAATAATTAAAAGTCACGATTAACTAAAGAGTAAATACAAACAGTCATGTCGCTGCGGGGGATTTCCCACCAAGGAGCTTCTCTCTATCCGCTTAGCGTCCAAACTGGTCTCCGGCAAGCTGTTGAAGAGGAGGGGTTTGCCCACCCCTTCCCCCTTCCCTTGCCTAATCTATAAAGCCTCACAAATTGGATCCACACCTTGTGCGTAATGCAAAAGCGCTAGCGAGCGAGCATGGGCCGGATGGGGCAGCTGTCACTCTACAGAATGGAAAGGTGCTCACTCGCCTCCACGCTGACTTCTGAGGTCAAAGTCCTAAAGTCATCATAAATGTCATACCATTGCATCCCCTGCTTCTACAACACTATATCATACTATTCAGTATGACATATTATTCGTTTTAGCATATTTTTAAAGAAATCCACTATTGCTACAGATTTCAGTGTAATCAAATAGCACAGTTACTGTAATGGTTCAAAGCATTGTGTCCAATGAGTGTGTTGTAGTCCACTCGTTTTATCCCATTCAAAATAACCTACTTCTTGAAGCAAAACGGTATAGAGTTCATATAATATTATTATAAATAACTGTTATCATATTTCCTTCCTTTCCTAGAAATGGACGTTCACATTTTATGTGAAACGCTATTGCTTTTATATATCTACATTTGCAAATACTACACGATGGGCATGTTTAATTGCCAGTTTGAAAAAAATAAAAACAGCATAATAAAACCATGGGAATCTTGCATATTCAGAACCTATCTGGCCCACCGAGCGGAACTCAAACTGGGCTGGCGTAGCAGATTGGAGGTGCTTGTAAGCTAAAATAAACGAGACAAATTGGATGTAACCGGTGATTTGGATTAGCATGTCAGTCAGTGTGAACGGCGATGCCAGTGCTCAACACCTCCTGTGGATAATTAGGCGTGGCATGAAATAAAGAGGGAGTCAAGCTTATCTCTGAATGGGCCGGATGCAGACCCGATATACACAGTGGAACCTTTAGCCCATGCAACAGGATGTTATACAGCCTGCATGCTGTATAGCATCCTGCACTATTACTATTATAATAGTTATAACCTCTCCGTTTTAAGACGCCCTCTGGTGCTCAGCAAACACCAGAGGATCCAACAGGTAGTGACTCACTGTATCCACTAGATGGAGACATTCAGGATGTTGATGCGGAGAAGTTTATTCAGTCACATACACACACAGGATGTGCAGTGAAATGAAAAAGTAGCGTTGCCCAGCGGAATGTGCAATAGAACTATACAAATATCACCAATTGAATGGGAGGGATCGGAAACAGAATATCCACACAATTTACAGACCCATGTAGCAGGGGATTCATGTGATCCGCTCTGTGTGATGCCCTCTAGTGTTTGGATGTGGAACCATTTTGTACTGCGTTAAGATTGATATACTAACAATAGCCCGCGTCTAGTTGGAACTTTGGGAGCGTTTTGACAGTGAGGAAAAATAACAAATGAAAACCTTTGAGAAATGAATGTGATGGTAATTGTAATTGCAATGACAACCGAGAAGAAAATGGAGAATAAGAAGCAAGCAAAAAGAAAAGCTACATGAATAATCCACTCGGGTGTCAAGCAAAAAAAAATATTTATTGGTTCTGTCTTTTAAGTAGCCTATGTACAGCATATGGGATGCTCCAGGTCCGGACAGTAAAGAGACAACCCACTCACACACAGAGCTGTTACTGCAAGCAATAGAGAATCAAATAGAAGGCATAAAGAGCTGCATAGGTGACATGTTTTTACGAAAAGCTATAAATCTGTATTCAAATCCTTTGAAGATATTCTGCAGAGAGAAAAGAATACGTTTTTTAAGCCCAATCTAGTCGCATACGATGCATATGCAAGGGGGGCTGAGATGGGGACATACTTTGAATTGATTAGCAGTGATTTTACTGGGCATAACGTGTCGTGCAGTAAACATACAGAGATCCAAACTCAGTCCACCGTCCAACCAAATTGTGAATGAATCACTGGCTTGAAGAAAGGTCCGGCTCATTCACACAACGCTCAGAACGAAATGCATGGGCTCCAGCTGCTGTCGTTGTGACACTCTACTCCCTGTGTACTTGATGGTGTCAACATTGCAATTGTCATTTGTTATGTTTGAGGCTCATCTGAGTTTCAGTGTGGGGACCTTGAGATAAAGGCAGCCATCTTGTATCACATGAGCTATGTAAGCCACATCCGTGATTGGAAGATCACATTCTGGTCTTCCATATTACTTTGAAGACAAACAATCACTACATTCCCCAATCTATTATCGATTAAAATCACAAAGGCAACAATATAGATAAAGCTATTGATGATGTGCCATGGTTACGGTTCAGGGAATACTCCCCCATCATCCAGCAGCCCTCCTCATTGGATGAAATAAGATCACATTGCCATGGTATCATTCATCACACCAACTTCCTGTGCACATTCATAATAGCAATGTATAGTGCAGGCTATGGTGCACGTGGTAAACAGTACATCCTATAGCAGCTCAGTAAGGTGCCTGATATCAGTGAACAAAATTACACTTGATTAGATATTATTAATTTAACCAAAATTTGACCTACTGAGTCCATTTAGAAACTGCTACGGGGGCCAAATTATGCTGTTACATTTCTCACAGAATCAAAGATGCATCGCTATATTAAAGATACATAATTTTCCAGAGCCTGTGAAAAATCAATCGGTTTTTCTTCTATTCTATATTAAATTATCCTGTTTTCTTTCTGAAACCGAAACTGCATTTCAAGGCACTCTCTCAGGAATATTTCACCTGAAGGTTAAAGTTCAAGTTCTTTCAAATCTCATGAGGACATTTCAAATGGCCGAGCTGCGATGCATGTGTAAGGAAT
>OMOU01053244.1:0-13214 GCA_900312585.1 Malacocephalus occidentalis | reverse complement strand
TTTATGTGAAATAGTGCAATGTGTGTGTGTAACAGTGTGTGTGTGTGTGTGTAACAGTGTGTGTGTGTGTGTGTGTGTGTGTGTTTTTGTGTGTGTGCATGTGTAATAGTGTGTGTGTGTGCGTGTGTAATAGTGTGTGTGTGTGTAATAGTGTGTGTGTGTGTGTGTGTAATAGTATGTGCGTATGTTTATGTGAAATAGTGCAATGTGTGTGTGTAACAGTGTGTGTGTGCGTGTGTAATAGTGTGTGTGTGTAATAGTGTGTGTGTAATAGTGTGTGTGTGTGTGTGTGTGCGCACATGTGCGCATGCATGTCTTCCCATCACACTCCCCCAGGTCCCCAGTGAAATGGGGGTGAACAACCTTCTGCTGAGATGACGGTTTCTAAAATAAAATAGCATCTTTCTCTCTGACCCTGCGGTCGCCTTCTGGACGGAGAAAACAAAGAGGGGCTCTGCACTCATCTCCACGGCAGGAAATGACTCCTGGACCGTTGGACATGACACCACTTAGCATCATGCTCTGTCTCCGTTGCTGACAAACAACCACAGGAGGACATTCATCTACGAGTGTTTCCCTGCAACCATTAACTCAAAATGTTGCTCTTTCTTAATATAGACATTCTGTAGATAGAGAAGGACATATGGATAGAGACATATATATATATATTCATACTATATATCTAAATATGCCCCTAAGACAAAATTCTATAATAGATAAGGCACATCTTTAATACAAGTGCACAGTACAGAAGGGCTTGTGTATAGAGTTGATTCTAAATTAGGGTCAGGGGTTATGGTCAGGGTTTGGAGATGTAATTGATGAATCAGTTAAATATGACTTGAAATTGAGTCAACTGAATGTATAAACACTCATAACTATTACTCTTAACTTACCAAAAGTAAACAAGGGTTAGTGCTGGTGGTGTTAAGAGAGTAGGAAGTGGGGGTGTTCAGGAGGAGAGAGGAGGATGTGCCTTGGTCAGCTGATAGAACCCTTTCTTCAAGCTTCTCCTCCAGTTGATCAGTAGTGCCGTAGTGATGGCTAGCGCCATGGCAACGCACACCACAGGCACACACACAGCCACCATGTCAGTGGGAGGAGCACGGCTTCTTCCTGCAAGAACCACAGAATATCAATTATGGCATAGACCTTTCCTCAGTAGGAGATAACCAGGCAACACAAACCCCTACCACTAACCTCTAACCCCTAATACTAACCTCTAACCCCTACCACTAACCTGTAACTCCTAACACTAACCTCTCACCCCTAACACTAACCCGTAACCCCTACCACTAACCTCTAACCCCTAACACTAACCTCTAACCCCTACCACTATCCTCTAACCCCTAACACTAACCCGTAACCCCTACCACTAACCTGTAACTCCTAACACTAACCTCTAACCCCTACCACTAACCTGTAACCCCTAACACTAACCTCTAATCCCTAACACTAACCCGTAACCCCTACTACTAACCTCTAACCCCTAACACTAACCTCTAACCCCTACCACTAACCTGTAACCCCTAACACTAACCTCTAACCCCTAACACTAACCTCTAACCCCTACCACTAACCTGTAACCCCTAACACTAACCTCTAACCCCTAACACTAACCGTAACCCCTACCACTAACCTGTAACCCCTAACACTAACCTGTAACTCCTAACACTAACCTCTAACCCCTACCACTAACCTGTAACCCCTAACACTAACCCCTAACATGCTAAATGCATTTCGTTGTACTGTACTGTACTGGTATGCATACTCTGCGCAATGACAATAACGTTGAATCTAATCTAATCTAATCTAATCTAACACTAACCTCTAACACTAACCCCTAACACCAACCCCTAACACTAACCTCTAACACTAACTCCTAACACTAACCTGTAACCCCTAACACTAAACCCTAACACTAACCTGTAACACTAACACTAACCTGTAACACTAACCTGTAACCCCTAACACTAACCCCTAATACTAACCTCTAACACTAACGCCTAACACTAACCTCTAACATTAACCTGTAACCCCTAACACTAACCTCTAACACTAACTCCTAACACTAACCTGTAACCCCTAACACTAACCTGTAACACTAACACTAACCTTTAACACTAACCTGTAACCACTAACAATAACCCCTAACACTAACCTCTAACACTAACCCCTAACACAAATCCCTAACACTAACCTCTAACACTAACCACTAATACTAACCTCTAACACTAACCCCTAACACAAATCCCTAACACCCGTGTGTGGAGAAACAGAGCTTGAAACTTACCCAAGACATTGATAGTGAAGTTCACTGTCTGGTAGCCCAACCCATTGCCAACGGTGACCTGGTACAAGCCGGAATCATTGGCTGAGACATTAAACAATAGGAAGAGGCCATCTTGAGAGAGTCTCTGAAAGTTGTTGACCAGATTCCTCAGGATCACAACTGGTGGGGGGTAACTCACAGAGTGGCAGAAAATTGTGACATTTTGTCCCTCCTGGACCTCCATCGACGGGTAGACCAGTATGCTTGTGTTCCTTGGGGCAGCTGTAGCACAACAGGATTAGCCACAATTAGCCAACTTCCAGTCAACAAATACTGTCTACACAATTGTGGAAAAGTTGGACCATTTTGACAGATCATATAGTCAGTCGTATTGTCACTGGGATTAACAACGAGTTGAAATGAGATGCAGTCAAGTCTCATGCAGTATTGCTGCCCAATTGCAGGCAGAGGTGTATCTGGGGTATAGGCGGTAGGAAAACGTAAACTTGGTTACAAGCCTGCTTTATTGCATGTGCAAATGCACTTGTTTGAAGTTACTAAGTTTGAGGTTACCAGGCTACTAATAGCAATGCAGTATAATAGCAATGCAACACAAGAATAGGGGTTAGGTGTTCTCACCATTCACAGTGATGGACGTGTGGACCACCTCTGATCCATACTGGTTAGAGCTCTCACATTGGTATAGTCCAGAGTGCTGTAGTTTGGCCTCCAAGACGAAGAACACAGAAGAGGTGTTTTCACTGGACTGGAGCTCCACGTTCTCCCCTTGGTTCTCTCTTTTCAGGACGATCACACTCGGCCCAGCTACCTCTGACCGACAGGAAACAACCAACTCCTGCCCTTCCTCCACCTCCACCCCGGGAACAACTGTGATGGAGGTGTTTCTAGGGGGAGCTACAGAACAACAAATATGGAGGTGCTGCAAGATGGAGGTGTTGACAGCGGCAGCTATGGCAACACAAACTATCTCAGCTTGCCATACGTCATGAGCCTATGTGTAAAATAGTTTACCTTCAATCGTGATGCAAACATTAGCTCTCTGGCTTCCAAGATGGTTTGTGGCCTCGCAGAGGTAGACACCTCCATGCTGCACAGTGACATCCTCAAGGACCAGGTCCTGTCTAGTGCCTACGACCATCATCGGTCGCTTTGGCTGTATGAAGGTCCAAGTGATTATGGGTGGAGGCTGTCCATCCACCAAGCAGACAAGTGTTATAGAGGAACCCAGAGACACACTTGCTGCTGGAGAAATCTTTATGATCTTTGGAACGTCTGCAGGGACAAAGGGGACTTAGGGTTAGGGTAGGGCTAGGGTAGGATTAGAGCTAGGTAAGGTTAGGGCTAGGGTAGGATTAGGTTAGAGCTATGTTAGGTTAGGGCTAGGTTAGGATTAGAGCTAGGTAACGTGAGGGCTAGGGTAGGATTAGAGCTAGGTAAGGTTAGGGCTAGGGTAGGATTAGAGCTAGATAAGGTTAGGGCTAGGATTAGGTTAGACCTATGTTAGGTTAGGGCTAGGTTAGGATTAGGCAACAATATTTCACTACTATCCCTGTGAGACTATCCTGATCATGTAAGTTAATGTTTCAGTTTCTAAATGAAAATCAGGCTGGCCTCACTCCTGTTTCAAAATAGTAAAAGTGACTGAGCCAATCAGCACTCAGGGGAGGGGCTTTAGTTCATAAGGAGTCAAGCCTAAGCTGGGGACTTACATTGTTCATAAATAGCCAATCAGATGAAAGTGATGGACAGAAATCTGTTCTTTACTTCCAATTATGTTATTAAGGGTGACCAAGGTGTGCATTAATAATCAGAACATGAAATATTGCAATTACAATTTGGTAGGTGTGTAGAGGATACATCCCTCCCATGTGATATGATATGGTTATTATGTGTTATTATGTGAGGACCCTCTGGTGAGACCATGTTGAGTTGACACCATGAGAATGGAATACATAACTAGACTGGACCATGATACTTACAGAGCACCACGAGAGGCACAGATGTTACTCTGGACCGGGCCTCTGCAGGAAGACCATCTAGCTGCAGCGTAGCTCGGCAGGTCAGTGTAGGGTCAGCGTTAGGGTCAGGGCTACGGTTGGGGTGAGGGTTAAATATAAGCTCAGCGCTAGGGTCAGGACTAGGGCGCGGGTCAGAGCCAGGGCTAGGTTCCAGCGCCCTTCGAGGGGTGAATCGGTATGTGGACCGCACGGGGTACAGGCCGATGTCTCCGCTCTGCAGCAGGTGGTTCCCTTGCAGCCATTCAAAAGAGACCATCTGAGGAGGGTGAGCCTTTACGGCGCAGGTGAGAGTCACCTGCTCACCCTCCACCATGTGTTCATGGCCGCTGACCACTGGGGCTTCGGGAAATGCTGAAAAACGACACGCATTGGTGTTTGTTATGTGTCTTACAAATGGTGTAGATTCTGTCAATATGGTATAATAATAATAATAATAATAATAATAATAATAATAATAATAATAATAATAATAATAATAATAATAACAACCGACTCCGGCTGGTTGTTACAATAATAATAATAATACCAATAATAATAACAATATGAATAATCCTCATCATAATCATAATACATCTTAATAATGTGGCAACCAACAATCCAAATAATAATCAACAAGTAATCCGAAATTATTATATATTATAAAATATAACCGCTAGTCTATACGTCTCCAACGCTGGTCTGTTCATAGTAGATTCATTATTGATCTGTTAAACACGGATCAATAGATCCACTCACAGTACACTCGAAGCTTGGATGTCTGGTGTTTGCTCAGGGCGCCGCAGGTCGCCTTGCACGAGAGCGTGCCCTCGTGTCCCGTCATCACCGGCGCGAAAGTCAGCAGCGACTCGTTCCGCCCGGAGGTGATCTGGGCGCCCAGGGGCTTGTCCTCCATATAGCCCCAGTACATGGCGAGCGCGTCGCCGGGACAACCGGCCACGGAGCAGCGGATCTCGTGCCGAACGCCCACCTGGACCAGCGCCGTCTTCGGCTGGACGGTCAACACAAACGTGGACGCTGAGATTTTGGGAAACACCTCCAGTTAGTGTGTGCGTATAGCCCAGGTATAGGACTAGATTTGTAATGTATAGGCTGGTAGAGGAGGTTAGGGAACAGGAGCGTCATAAAATGAATGATAATGATCGCCTTACCTGTATGAAGGTAACACAATATGCAAATGAAGCGCAGGAGCCACAATGTTTCCTTTAACGTCATTGTAACTGTTCTGTTGGTAAGTTCTGCTGACTAGTCAACTGGACTCAGTGGCTGGCAGTCAAGTTATGAGTTCATGGCCAGGGACCTCCCCCCTTCCCCAATACACACACGCACGCACGCACCCACCCACGCACACCACACACACATACGCGCACAGGCACGCACAGGCACGTAATAGCTATGGACAGGTTGATTGCTGATCATTGATGCAACATGATGACAATGTCTATACAAGAAGTGAGAGAAAAAATCTTGGTAAGTTTACGTCAACTGTTGATGAAAATGTACATCTGCACAAATGTGTAATTCCTTTACTTCCTTTTTTAATATACATATTTGTATATATATTTTCAGAAATGTTTGCTTTTTATTTTTCAATTCTATGTTATTACTCTCTGTTTAATGTTCAGTGTTATGCACCGATTGCACAAAAGCTCACTCCTTGTTTGCAAAAACGAAGGCAATAACGTTGAGGCACAGGAAGTGGTCTTCTTCAGCCCATAAGGGATTTATTCAGGATGTAATTCAGTGGCCATGTTCATGAGACTTCTGATTTTCCCAACACTGAATCACAGCAGGAGGCATCATAAAGCAGGGGCGTAATTCCCCGGGGGGGGGAAGGGACTTTCTCGCCAGCAATCTGAGTTTCTAATAAATGCTCATGCTCTGCTCGTGTTGAGACATTCTGAGACGAACGTTGTAGGAAGTACAAGGTTAAGCCAATTCCCCTCCAAGGTTGTCCGAATAATTTGAATACCACAAGATAGATCAGTGTCACATATATAAATATAGAATAATATACATATATCATTATATTTGTTTGGAACACAATCGAGCTGATCTGAACTATATTTCAAAATGGTATGTCTGAACTTGGAAAAGGGAATATGCACAAGTAGACATCTATGTTCTCATATTGGATGACTTTGTGCAGGACAACACCTATCTCCTTAGTTTTATTCAAGATTAAATATTTAAAAAGTAATATCTATCTATCAATGAATCAATCATGAAACAATCAATTCATGATTGATGAATGGATGGATGTTGTTCTTAACGATATGAGACTGTTTCTTCTCGAATAAATGTAATCATTATTTATATGTCGCATTACCACAAGAAGGCCACGTCACATCCACCACCCAAAACATAAATGAAGTGGTGAAAGACAACTTTTATTTAATCCTTGCAGCCCAAGAAATGACAATAAAATCATTCATATTTCGAGCATTCACCTAAAATATGTACAAAGACACTGACACGGCATAAACTTTTATGTACAAAAGGCCTCATGTTGGATTCATTAAACCTCAATCACTCAATTATATGGCAATATCTCTCTCTCTCTCACACACACACACACACCTTTCGAAAACATACCACTAAATGTTCTTAATTCCACGTCACTTCATAATGAGCAGGCGATGTCAGATGCGCCACTTTCAGGATAGCTGCTTCATGCAATGCTAGAAGAACTAGAAGTAAGTTTAGAGAGGGTGGTCTGAGTCTAGAGAGGGTGGTCTCTATATGGTCTAGAGAGGGTGGTCTGGGTCTACAGAGGGTGGTCTCTATATGGTCTGGAGAGGGTGGTCTGGGTTAGAGAGGGTGGTCTGGGTCTAGAGAGGGTGGTCTCTATATGGTCTAGAGAGGGTGGTCTGGGTCTAGAGAGGGTGGTCTCTATATGGTCTAGAGAGGGTGGTCTCTATATAGTCTAGAGAGGGTGGTCTCTATATGGTCTAGAGAGGGTGGTCTGGGTCTAGAGAGGGTGGTCTCTATATGGTCTAGAGAGGGTGGTCTGGGTCTACAGAGGGTGGTCTCTATATAGTCTGGAGAGGCTGTTCATTTTCAGCTGTCTGCTTGCAGGGGCACCAAGTGTTGCAATAACAGTTTGGGCAGATATGTTTTTCTCAGACGCTTGTTTGGAAGAGGAGGAGGAAGGAAAGAGCAACAGTGCAACATGTTGATGCCTGACTTGAACCAGAGTAGAACAAGAATTTGTACGAAAACTCCTTGAAGCTTGAAGCTATCCAGTCACACTGACTTAATGAATCAAAACAATGAAATACCATGGCAACATGAAAGTGCACCTCTAGGGGACTATGGCATAGTGTTTAGGGCGAATATGTTCGGGGTTAGGTTGTTAGTGTACTGTGATGCCTAACCTAGAAATGACACCTGCCAACAGGAAACAAATAGGCAATGTCTGTACTGCATTGACGTGATAATCACACATTTCAACAGTAGGAGAACCAGTGTAACTAGGGATGTACCGACACCTCATCACCGCAATGTACAGATCAGCCAAAATAGGATATTGGATGATTGTGTGACAACAAAATACCACATACAACAACATAAACACACACATCTAGATGTGTTTCAAGACGCCAAATTACATTTTGAGAATTGTGAACGTTGCTTCTCATTCATTGATCAAACCAATAAAGGCTAGTTGAATGTTGAACTATGAGCTAACATGGCTAGGGGAACACGAGTGATCAAACATGAACGCATGTGATAATGCTCATAATGTAGAACAAATTACAAAATAACATTATCTTGTAACACGGAATGTACTTCTTTAAGATTCTAATGACCACTTGGAAGTAGCCAGAAACACATAGCATATGGTATGCAGGGGTAACCCATCTGGAGGGGTAACTGTAACCCTAACCCAGCTGGAGGGGTAACTGTAACCCTAACCCAGCTAGAGGGGTTACTGTAACCCAGCTGGAGGGGTAACCTTAATTCATCTGGAGGGGTAACTGTAACCCTAACTCTGCTGGAGGGGTAACTGTAACCCTAACCCAGCTAGAAGGGTAACTGTAACCCTAACTCTGCTGGAGGGGTAACTGTAACCCTAACCCAGCTGGAGGGGTTACTGTAACCCTAACCCAGCTAGAGGGGTTATTGTAACCACACCTCACACTCCTCCAGCCACGTGCTGTTCACTAAAGACATGATCAATACAAACATGATTGGGCGCTATAGTATCAGAAATACTGAAAGATTATTGTATATATTATAGTTTAAAATGAAAGTTATGACTCACAAATTCAAAAATAAAAATCTTTAAACAAAAATATCTCTTCTCTATATGAAAATATGTGTTTATGAGTAAGTGCAGAAATATAGAATCCATTTGATGGAAATATATACTCTTTTGCGCCTAACGCGTGTACCCACAATGCATTGTAATAAACAACCAGTGTTCATATTGCCCTTAATGGAGGACTTCAACATTCCCCTGGAGCTGCCTTGTCCAAATCATGTGCTCCCTTGTAGGGTAGGGTAATGTAACATAGTGTATGGTAGGGTGAGATAGGCTAGAGTTAGGTAGGATTAGGTAGGCTAGGGTTGGGTAGGGTACAGTAGACAGCTAGAGTAGATTAGGTCAGGTTAGGGTGATATAGGCTAGGGCGAAGCATGCTGAAGTTGAGTAAGGTGAAGTAGGCTAGGGTTGGGTAGGGTGAGGTAGGCTAGGGTTGGGTAGGGTGAAGTAGGCTAGGGTTGGGTAGGGTCAGGTAGGCTAGGGTGAGGTAGGCTAGGGTTGGGTAGGGCGAGGTAGGCTAGGGTGAAGTAGACCAGGGTTAGGGCAGGGTAGGTTGAGATAGGCTAGAGTGAAGCAGGCTAGTGTTAGGGCAGGGTAGGGTGAAGCAGGCTAGGGCAGGGTAGGGCGAGGTAGGACAGGGTAGGGTCAAGCAGGCTAGGGCAAGGTAGGCCAGGGTAGGGTGAAGCAAGCTAGGCCAGGGTAGGGTGAGGTAGGCCAGGGTAGGGTGAAGAAGGCTAGGGCAGGGTAGGGCGAGGTAGGCCAGGGTAGGGTGAAGAAGGCTAGGGCAGAGTAGGGTGAGGTAGGCCAGGGTAGGGTGAAGAAGGCTAGGGCAGGGTAGGGCGAGGTAGGCCAGGGTAGGGCCAGGTAGGCCAGGGTAGGTAGCTGGAGCTCTACATCTGGCTCCGGTCGAATGCTGGTCCTCTAGTAGTCGACGTACTGCGATTGAAGGGACTGTAAAAAAAAGAAAGAAATGAGTTGTTTAGCAATTAAATATTACACACACTGTCATATCCATACAGGGCTGAATATACTGGATATGTATATAGTACAGAGTGCTATGTTACTACGTTAGTTGTGATAGCATGTTTGCTATAGCCAAAATGCGCCAGAACTTTTAGTCCGAGGAACTACTTGTCAGCCTGTTGATGTCTGCGTTTCTGCTACGGTCTAACAATCGATTAGGCAAATGAGTCTGCTGGCGTATGAGAAAGGGAAGGGGATTCTTACTAGAAATTGAGGCACATTAAAGTGGATTTTACAAGCTTTTGTAGAGATTGACAGTGAGATGAATGGTAGTAATGAGGGTTTGAGGGTTTTTTTGGGAGTAAAATAAGTCCCTGGAACTTTATTTAGAGCCTAGGTTCCTGTAATGGAAACACACCAAGTGTCCCACAGAGGTTTCTAGTTCTTGGGTAAAGTTCCTGCCGTGGAAGCGCATCTTATACTAGTTGCGATATTGTAGTTGCTACGCTGGTTCTATGCTCGTGATAGTGTTCTTATAATAGTTGTGACAACGTCACCATGGACACTTACAGGAATCGAACGGCTGAGGTAGCGCCCAGAGGCTGCCTTCAGACCGCTGTAGGGGCCCTTCAGACCGCCGTAGGGGCCCTTCAGACCGCCGTAGGTGGCCTTCAGACCGCCGTAGGGGCCCTGGGGCGCGTAGGGAACCTGAGGCCCGGGAGGAACCTTCACGGCGGGGCCGACATACTGACCGGGGTCCTTGGGAGGGACTGCCCGGGGGCCCCGCGGCGCCGGGCGAAGGGCAGGGGAGAGGAGCGAGAGCGGGGAGATGGGGGAGCGAGGAGCAGAGGGGGGAAGGAGGGGAGGACCGTACGCCGGCGCCGGCTCCTCCAGTTCACCGCCGTAGAGGTCGCCGAGGGAACTGGCTAGCCGGGAGTTAGCCGCAGCGCTGGGGGGAGCAGGGTTATGATGAGGCTTGAGCGACACCGAGTGTATACCGTTCAAACGTAAAGCACTTTGTACAAAATAACTTTATAGACAACAAGAACAGGCTGAATTTAACACAGGTGAACTTTGGTACTGGCGTATCAAAAATCCACAGCAAAAAAACCCCCACAATGTTAGGTATGAAATACTCCTGGCATCGTTGGCATCATGACGTGAAACTGTGATTTCCCGGTCATGGATTCTCCAATGAGCGCTGCAAGGATTAGCCAATCGACACCCCCGTTAGTGTCAGGCCGAGAGCCAGAACCAGGGAGAAGTAATGACACAAAATGGCGACCGCTGTAGACAAGCTAGCCACCAAGCTAGCAAGGCTCTTCTGAATCGATTTAAAGTCCCGGTTACTTCGAATACCACACAGCACTCTGCTTTGGAGGCACCTTTTGATCATACTTGGTTACGAGTAAAATCACACTCGTATCTATCATACGAGTGTGATTTTAGTAGTAGGAGCTTTACCCTTTAATATAGTATTTATTCATGTCGGGAATGTTAACGACGAATGCCTCTGATCAAATGCACGCGTGTTGTTGTCACCTCAACGCAGCCTGTCTCTCTCGCAAATCCTAGCTGATAGGAATCCTCTTCAGCCCTCCTCCCTCTGCTAGGAGTGATTGTGTGTGAGTAATCAGAGAGCGGAGGAATGCTGATAAGGTGCTTCTACTCCCACGAGTAGACCCCTCGGTGAGTAATCAACAACAATGTCTTCGCTCTTGATTTTTGGGCCACTTGGCTCCAATGTTCTGCTTTGAAAGCCTCAATGGGCCAGACTAGATAACTGGGACAGACTAGACTACTCTTGAGAGGCTTGAGAGGTACAGGCCGTGTAATCTACCAATTACATACAATGTCACTGTGCCACAAAGCTTTTAGACAAACACTGAGCACTGGGAAAGTGTTATTAGTAGTTCCTATCAAGTTTAGGATTCAATTTGGTCTCTTGTGTCTGTATTTTGGTGTGTGTTTTTTGTTTTATTGTTTCTTACTATTTGATGATCTTATTGTAACCTTTTTACTCCTGTGCAGTACTTTGTGACTTTGTCTGTGAAAGGTGCTATATACATTTTACTTACTTACTTTTCCCCATAATAGCTCATAGATCATACATTTTTCAATCGTCATCATATAATTATGACACATTAGTATGGTTCAGATGAATTGAGGTTTATTTTGATTTCATTGTTGGCACATTAATCAATGCATTAAATGAGATGATTAAATATACAAATATACAAATGTTTGCGATAACAAACGTAGTTCCTTATTATTCCTCACCGCCGAGTGTGGAATGTGTCGTGTTGCTGGAGGTGCTTATCTGTGAATCATTTAAAAATGCAGAATTTAATTGTTAAGAGCGCTGAAATGGTTTGCTACGGAGATACAATTTAATTATAATCTATGAATGTTTTTTCATATCAATTGCATTCCGCACTTTCGTTATTTTGTTATTCCGTGATTTCGTTTTTCTTTGTTATAGATATTGCTAAACTTATTTGATATTTTTTCACCTGTCTCAAAGTGTCTGGTAAAAAGACAACGTGAAGCTAAAAGTTAACTTTACACCCAGGACAACTCGCTGTTCATATATAACGCACGGACACATAACTGACATACTGTAACCTTGCTGTGGTGACACTATGGGAAAGATGATGATCTGCGTGTCCGAGTACACAGTAACACAGTAACGTTCAGCGGACGGTGTTTCAGCTCAACGTTACTGTCTGCAGGAGATAATAGCGACAATAGGAGGCAAGGAAATTAGTAGTATTAGCTTAACTAGTAATAGTATTAACTTGCGGTATTAACTAGTAGTATTAACTAGCAGTAATAACTAGCAGTATTAATTTGTAGTATTAACTAGCAATGTAAATTAGTAGTATTAAAGTTGCAATCTCAAAGATTGAGATGTAAATATCTATCGCCAAATGAGTTCTCACAATGGTGACTGAGCCTATGGTCCACTGAGTGCAGGATTTTTTTATATTCCCGTCACCCAGCAGTGATTGGTCCTGGTCACTGTGATCCGCCATTAAATAACTGCCAGCGGACCAACGTCACCTATGTCACTGTTTGGATGCAATTCCCACTTTTCCCCATAGGTGTCGCCAAAGACCACAAACGGAAAACAGAGAGATTGCCACTTTAACTGTGTTAATTAGCAGTGTTAACTAGCAGAGTATTACCCCTCAGCTGCACCGGGGGCTGTTAGTGCTGCGTCTAATGAGCGTTACTGTAACGTATTCAGCGGCTGGGAAACAGAAGCGCTGTCATGGTAACCAGTGGAAGGCTCTCATCAGCCAGCTCACCACTTTCACTCAAAAAACAATGAGAAATAATTATTTATCTTGAATGTTTTCAGTGCAGTGTTTTCAGTGGAGTCCTGGGGTTAGCTGGTATTAATTAGTATTAGTAGCAGGGTTAGTGTAGTTGAAGTAGTAGTAGTAGTAGTAGAACATTAGGATGTAGTCCAGTACATATATTACCCAAATATAGAGGTGAGTTAACAAGTATTACTACTATATAGTAGTAATACTACTATTACCATGTAGGTACATATATACAATGCATGTTAAGTATATAATATAATTATATAATATGTTGAAGTAAATTATAAATTACCTTCTGAGATTTGAGGCAGGCAGACTTTGATTCATCCTTTTAACACCCGCAC
>OMOU01053237.1:0-10854 GCA_900312585.1 Malacocephalus occidentalis | reverse complement strand
AAGGTTGATACAGTGATACATTTCAGATGATCACTAATTCTGTTTTAAACATTGAGACAATGTACTGAACAGAAATTGTAATATACAGTACATCGGTTCATCCCCTAGCTAGTTAAATACTGTTGAGTAATTGAAATATTCAGTCTTCATGTAACCTTGCTCATGTTAACAATTCAGTTTATGTTTATGTCACAGTCAGTTCTGGTTTCTTGTTATTATTTAGCTCCCCCTGCTTGTCTTTCTTGTGTTCTGTTCCTGTCAACCATGTTTGTAGTTGTCTGTCATTTTTGTAGTCTGTGCTGTTCCGTTTCCCTGCCCTTGATTGTTGTCAGCTGTCGTCAATTCCCTCGTTAGTCTCCCTACTTAAGTCTGCCCCAGTCCTGTGTTCCTTGTCTGATCCTACTGTGTGTTAACGTTGTGAGTACCCTGCCTGTTACCTGCTACCCTACCTGTTACCTGCCTACCCTGCCTACTACCTGCCTACCCTGTTACCTGCCTGTCCCAGACTTATTAAATACCTCCTTTGCAAGTACTCGTGCGTCCCGCATTTGGGTCCTTCTCCCCCACCTACACTACCCGGCGTGACACAGAGACCCTGATCAGAGTTGTCATTGTAGGACAAGCACAGGTGTGGCTCAGATTATGAACTATGGCTCTGCTATGGCCGGTATGTACCAGGACACAGGTCCTGGTACATACTACCTGTATCCTGGTACATACCAGTAGTAGACTACACTAGTGAAGTTAAGTCTACTATCTGTGCTGTCCTGGTACATACCATGAGCAGAGCCACAGTTAGTTTTAAGAGCTACACCTGTCCTTGTCGTACGATGACACCTCTGATCAGGGTCGGTTGGTGTCACTGGTTTCACATCACCTGCCACTCATTGAAGCTGAGTGCTGAGTTTGGTGGTTCGCTTGAAACAGGCTCCATAGTGAATATGCGTGTTTCATGTCTCCTACCTCTCACAGACAGGTGGCCGGTGCTGTTTGCTTTGCCCAGGTAGTTTTCAGCGAAGCAGGTGTACTTGCCCTCATCCGCCCTGCTGATGTTGTGGATCCACAGAACTCCGTCTGGAGTCACGGTCACCCTGCCGGCCAGCACACACAAATGCCTCGTTCACACATTGTTTTCAGTCCCCAAATGTTTTGTGCTGGTGAAAGGAAGACTTAATGCAACACATTCATGATTCTATGCCAAAGGGAATCCATAATGCAGTTCATTGATTTTCTGTGCACATCAATCTGCTGTGTGATCACCGGCTAGCAGCTGGAGAACAACTGTAGTCATATGTGCAGTGTTGGAAAGGGCACACGCACGCACATGCACGCACAGACGCACGCACATGCGCGCGCACACACTCCTTTCATAAACAATGACGGGCTGAAGTCCCAGTAATAGATGTTGCCCCATAATCATGAATTCTCCCACAGTTGCCTTGAGATAAAATATGTGATACAGTACAGATTGAAGTGGTTTATTGTATTCGTCTTGGTTCCATGAGATATATATATAGGTGTATATATGGCAGGTAACATGATAATGTTACATAACTCAAGACCACACAACAGTACCTGCTGCTGTTGACCAGCAGCTCGGTGCCCCGGCTCCAGAAGAGGGTGGGCTTAGGGGCGGCCCGGGGCCGACACTCCATCCGGACACGGCCCCCCCGCGCCGCGGGGACCAGCTTCCGTACTGGCTTCAGCCTGAAGTCAGGGGCCTGGACTGGAGGAATGAGGAAGAGGAAGAGAGGGTGGTGAGGGAAAGATGGTGGAGTCATTATCGAGCCCAAATAAATCACTTAATGATGCTGATGTTGATAATGTCTCGGACTTCCCCATCGATGCTCTATATTATCTGCGTCTATGTTTATCTGGGTTAAAACAACAGGACCGTCATGGTGCGCCACTCACCTTGGACCCGGAGCTCCCCGTTGGAGTAGACGTTGCCATGCTTGTTCTCAGCCACACACTGGTACATCCCAGAGTCCTCCAGGGCCAGGTTACTGATCCGCAGATGGCCCCCATTCACCTCCACCCTGTCCTGCAGTCAAGAAGAGGGAGAGAGAGAGAGAGAGAGAGAGAGAGCGCAATTGTAAGCAAACTGTGTTTTACCAAATAAAAATAGAAAACTGAAGCACTTGAAACCAAACAGTGCGGTCCATCTTGATATGGTGTGTTGATCTGACTATTTGCTACCTTTTATATATTTTATTCGATTATTTTTTCATTGTGTTATACAAACAACAATAACACAAAACAAAAACTCCACATACGGCGTGGTTTCCTGTTACCTGTGTGCTGAGCGGCTGGCCGTTGCGCAGCCAGCGTATGGAGGGGCGGGGCTTACCAGCCGCCACACAGCTCCACTGGAGCTCTGAGCTGATCTCCACCTCAGAGTCGCTCATCACCTGCAACCACTCAGGCTGAGCTGCAGGGCGGAGTGGACAAAGAGAGAGAGATGTATGGAACGCACTCCACCCAGAACGCTATGAACCAATCAGAACAGAGCACCTGAAGCTTCTAGAGTTTTATGCCTGTTACACAGAAGACCGATGTGGCGTAAATTGTTTAGTTAGTTTACTCACTCATTTTATGTAACTCCAGTTCTCAGATCACTGCATTGACTATCACTGCACACAGGATGGCACATGACTCAAACAAGGAGCTTTTAAATGAATCTTTATTGACAACTGTCAATCACCAGAATGGGGGCAGGGTCCGATGGGCCGTTTTATTTACGTGCAGTGTGAGTACTCGGGTTGTGGATTGACGGCCGTACAGTGTGAGGACATACATTGTGAATCTTGGCTTTACATTGCAGACGATTTACTTGTACAATAGGAGTTGGAATGAAACAACACAGCTTCTAAAATCGTACAGTGTATGCCCAGATTTAGGCCCAAGATACTCCTGACCCGGTCTGAATCTTGCAGACCTCTCAGGTGGGCTGGTTCAGAATACTGGTTGTGAGTCTAAACTAAACATGGTGAGGCTGCCTTCAGCTTCTATGATGTTCAAATGTAGAACAAATTACCAGAAGAGCTTGAGTTAACGCTGACTACTGTCAAATCCAAAATAAAGACCTACTTGTTCACCATTGCTTTTAATAATTCATAATTCCTAATCTTTTATATAATGTGTTCTTTTATATATGTATTCCACGTGGTTTTGAATATTTATCGTAATGTTTTTATTGTTTTGCTCTGTGTTGCTCTGTTTTTGACTGTTTGCATACTGAACTAAAAGGATATTATCAATCAAATAATCAAAATCCAATATTCAATATCAATCCATCAATCAAACTACTCCTAGCTGCTCTAATTATTGGGCTAATATAACTGTGAGTCATGAGGGGGCGTGGTTAGCGCTGTCGCGCAGTGACAGGGGGAGCAGAGCGGCAGGAATGCCTGGAATGTGACACAGCTGTAGCGAATGAGTGCAATTAACGCTATATAATGACACCTGTGCACTCTTCCTGCAGTAGCAGCTGGGTACCCATGGTGAAAGAGGACCGGAGGGATTTCAACCGCCAACCCACTCTGGAATAACCCGGACAATAAGAATGTAATTACATGTTGATCAACGCGAGTATGTTGAGACTGTAATAAACAGCGTCATTATTTCCTCATCCACGGTTCTTCTCCCGTTCCTTCCAGAACCCAGGAAAAGCCACAGTAGTGGCATTGTGACAATAAGAGACTTTGTTACAATAACTATTTAACCCTTTGTGGTCCACTACATGGGCGAAAGGTAACCATGCTGCCAGCAGGTGTCATTAGAGAAAACTTTCAATCATATCATCCCATTATTTCTATTATTTAAATTATTTAATTATTTAACTACTATTTTATGAGTAATAGTTGTTTTTTTAATTTGCCATTAGTGAATAAAACAAAGTCAATTTTACACGGATATGAATCCAGGTGTGCATTGAGGTGCTGGCTGCCCTTGCTGTACTTCACCACTCATAATACTAAACTTGTGTTCTCATAGCGTTAGTTGCTTTACACACAGTTGTCTGTGTTTGTGCAATACAATACTGACATGATGCTACGATCATTCTCTGCATCACTTCGGAATGAAAGCGTCATTTGTAAATAAGATTAAGATACATATTGTGGAGTGTGTGTGGTTGGTGGCTGGTTTGGGTGAGGCAGCACACCTGCCAATGTCACCTCACACACTTAGGACAATGCTAGCATGCTAGCATTGTAGCACATGCTCTGTCCACAAAC
The DNA here is from genome assembly GCA_900312585.1 of Malacocephalus occidentalis. Classification (NCBI taxonomy): domain Eukaryota; kingdom Metazoa; phylum Chordata; class Actinopteri; order Gadiformes; family Macrouridae; genus Malacocephalus; species Malacocephalus occidentalis. The sequence continues at coordinate 6,616 of OMOU01053237.1, read as the reverse complement.
AACTACAAACTCTGCAAAACTCCTCATCCTCCGGTGTCCTTGTCTTGGAGGGGAAAAGCCACTTCATGCCGTGTAGCAGGAGCACTCATTTAAACACTACCCGTGTGTGCTCAATCACCACCTGTGAAACACAAATTGCTTGCTGGTCAGTTTACCTTGCACGTTGATCCGTCCCTGGTAGGTGTCACTTCCCTCCGAGTTGTACGCCTCGCATTCATACAGTCCCTCGTCGTCGAAGGACAGGTCGGGCAGGGTGAGGGTAGAGCTTTCAGTGCTCCTCCCTGCCTTGGCTGGAAGCAGACCGTCCACCTTCCTCCAGCGGAGCTTGGGCACAGGGCTGGGGGGCAGAGGGGGGCAGGGAGGAGGTGGGGCCAGAGGAGGACGTGGAGGGAGCATGGACTTAGACGTTGAATACACTTGGATCCCACAAGATATGTGGCCATTTTATCATGCAAGTGGATCAGAGTGAGGCGGAGAAACACAAGGTGGAGAGTAGAGAATTTGGAGGACTTACTTTCCATAGGCGAAGCACTCCAGCTGGGTGGTCCTGCCTGACAAGGCATAGGTCTCAGCAGGGAAGCGCACTTTGATGGTCGGAGCTGATTTACGGGGATTGGCTGCAGTGGAATCACAAATGGGAAAGCATCTTTTTATTAGTACTACCCCAGTTAAATGGATGTCAAGATCCACAAAAGATACAATATGTAGAAATCTGTACCTCAACAGAAAATACAACCACAAAAGAAAACGCACACACATACACGCACAAATGCATATATATGCAAGTATGTACGGTACATATATACAGTATATATATAGGTAACATCCACATAATTCTATTAAAAAATACATTCTCACGCACGCACACACGCACGCACGCATGCACGCACGCACACACACACACACAGGTAAAGCCCATACGTATATACACAGAGACACACACACCGTCGGGCAGCACAGTGAGCTGGTTGGCCTTGCTGAAGGTGCTCTTTGTGCTGATCTCCATGTTGATGGTGGTGAAGCAGAAGTAGTTGCCTGTGTCGTTAGGCTCCGCCTTGGCCAGGTACAAGTTCCCAGTTACCTGGGAGACAAACCAGCTCCCGTCGTCTGGCTTAATGAAGTTGGGGAACTCGTTCAGGAACCATCGGTATGACAACGCTAGTGAGCATGGAGAAGAAGTAGTACAGTGAGTCATTAAGTAGTGCAGTGTGTCATTGTGTAGTGTAGTGAGTCCTTAAGTAGTGCAGTGAGTCCTTAAGTAGTGCAGTGAGTCATTGTGTAGTGTAGTGAGTCCTTAAGTAGTCTAGGTAGTCATTAAGTAGTCTAGAGAGTCAGTGACTTAATGACTAACTGCAGTGCAGTGAGTCATTAAGGAGTGAGTCATTAAGAAGTGCAGTGAGTCATTAAGTAGTCTAGAGAGTCATTAAGTAGTGCAGTGAGTCCAGTAGTGCAAGACACGCCCCCTGAAGCTGCTTAGCTCTTGGTGGTGGGCGAGTGACGTGAATGCATGGACGTCAATGTGAGACACACCCGGGTAGTGGGTGGGAGGCTGGCAGGCCAGAAAGGTCCCCACTCCCTGGTAGGCCGTCTGGGGACTGCGGACGTCTGGAGGGAAGTCATGGAGGTCTGCAGACGGAGAATGGCCATGAAGAGAGTGAAGAGCAACAGTCACACGCAACACTAAAGTGGCAGATAGGAAGTAGTGTGACGCACGCTCACTCACAGCCGAACTTGAGGTTGGCGGCGCGGCTGACGATGGCGCCGCAGCGGTTAATGGCCAGGCACTGGTAGGAACCAGCATGGCGGTCCGGCTGGGGCCCGCTGATCACCAGGTTCCCAGCCACAAGAGTGTAGTGGGGGTCCATGCCCACCTGGACCTCGGTACCATTCACACGCCACCTGGGACACACACATCACTAGCAAGAGCACCACCATGCGGGAGGGCTAGAATATGCCTACCTGTATGTTTGTGTGTGTGTGTGTGTGTGTGCGTGTCTGTCAGTGAATGCCTGTGTGTATGTCTGTCAGTGAATGTGTGTATGCCTGTCAGTGAATGTGTGTGTGCATGTGTGTTTGTCTGTCAGTGAATATGTGTGTGTGTCTGTCTGTCAGTGAATGTGAGTGTGTGTGTCTGAGCCCTACCTGTACGTAGCAGCCGGGCTGGCGCGGGCCTGGCAGCTGAGGGTGACTTTGCCTTCACTCAGACCCTCTGGGTAGACCAGACCGGTGGGCTGTTCTTCAAACACTGGCCCGCTGTCATGACCCGACACACACACATCTCCACCTGGCCACAACAGAACAGCCGTCACAACACACAGTCTACAGGTCAGCTGCTCCACCATGCCATCGTCCTGCATCCCTTCTGAGGACATTCAAGCCACTGAGAATACTGGCCAACCGTGACCTCAGTCAAATCTATGTGTGTGTGTGTGTGTGTGTTTGCGACACTACCATACATCCAATATTTTTACCTTGAATCTGGCCGTTCATAGCACACAAACACACAGTGTTTGTCCTGGACTCAGCACCCAGAAGTGTGTGCAAATGATCTATTTATGTCCCATATCGTAGTTTGGGACCATGAGCACAACACAGAACTGGACTTTTGACGATGCTTGTATCTGTACTTGTATATGTATATGTGCCTAACTTCACTTTTTACTTTCTTGTTCAAATAAATAACTTCAGCATTCCATGATTGTGCAACCAATTTACAGTTTCTTCCATCACACAGCTATACTATGTATAATATTATACACTGTTAAGATACATGATGCGATAGAGAGAGAGGGAAACATCACACTGTTCATGTAAATGATGAGAGAGATAGAGAGAGGTAAAGATGAAGAAGGGAGTGATGAAGAATTTAAACATGTAATACATTCCACCGGCAGGACTAAAAGTCCATGATCAAGCTCTCACACGCATAGGAACAGACACACATGATCAGAAGGCGGCCATGTTTCTGGCAGTGTGTGCGCACGTGAGTGTGTGTGTATGTAGAACTTACCCAGTGCCAACTTGAGAGCCAGTGAGCTCAGGGATATCAGCCACAGGAAACCACTCATCTCGCCAGATCAGCAGCACAAGGATTCAGCCACGGAGACACAGCAGGTCTGCTGGTTGGAGCCAAAGAGAGAGCCCAACCCAGATGAACAATGTGTTGCTGGAGGAAAAAAGGAATCAAGGAATCAAGATGCAGACCTACAATAACATTTGTGTTCATTCTGTACTGTTCCGTCTATTCAAAAGACCAAATGTGGAGGACGTCATCAAAGTGGACGTAATCTAAAGGCGCTGTACTGTAACAGTGACATCAAGTGTTCAAAATGGATACTGTAGTCCAATTAATTTATAACAATGTCAATCTTAGCTTGATTTATGCCTATGTTTATTGCCCCACAGATATAACCTATAATGTGAGTGGTATGTTTAGCTAGTAACTAAATACATCAAATGTATTTTTAGGTTAGGTAGAATCTATTACAGTCTCAGTTAATCTAGTTTGGTTGATTGATTCTGATTCTGCTGCATGCTGTGTTTATGTGCCAATTTGTTTCATATCAGGCAACCGTGGCTACTCAGAGAATAACACACAGACCAAAACGTTCCAACCCGTCATAGACATTTCAAAGGAGAACATGCAGGCAGTATTTTGACATGTTTCGCTGATGACATATCACATTGTATGATTTATTACAGTAAATGTGTTACATATAGCCTAGCACCTTTAAGCATTGTTATTTATTGGTTTGTTCTGATTACTTGTTTAATAGGCAGGCACAGGCATGTAGAGAACAAAGCACTCGTGAGATTCAAGCCAATGGGTGATAGAGAGAGGGAGAGAGAGAGGGAGAGGGAGAGAGAAATGGGTGTATAGTTTAATGGAGTGGAGAGAGAGAGAGATTCGGGGTGAGTGTGGCTAGCATATCACGTAGCTCTAAATGTGTGGGTGTCTGCAGCGAAGTGAACGCATCGGCCACTATAACATTCAGCTTAATGCTTATAATTAGCAACAGATAGAGTGGCAAATTACTGTGTTGGTGGAGTGGAGCAGAGAGCCACTTCCATTGTAACTCCACTGCAGCAGTATAGCTGCCTAGCCTAGCCCATTTAGTGACTTCCACTGTAACTCTATAGCCACCTAGCCAACCCACTTAGCTACTTACAGCTACATAGAACACATTTTTGGATGGTTATGATACAATTGTGATTGTTTTATGTTGAAACTATATCTACACTAAATAGGTTGAAAATTGGAGATGTCAAACATAATTATTGATTATGTTTCAACAAGGTTTAAATCCAGTTATTAAGCAACTGTGGGCTGATTACAATAATTGATCGAATACTAATTTGTAACACACACACAGACACACAGGTACACATACACACACACTACACCACTACCCACACTTGTGTTCAAGTTGAAGATCAAGGAAATGAGGAAAGAAAATGTAATAGAGATGATCTATCTACTGTGTTTAATACAAGTCGGTACGTTGGCATCAGCCCTGACGGGAAATGTTTAGGAAGGGGTTACAAAAGCTCAGCTGTGCTGCACCCACGCTTTGTTCCCTAAGTTGGGCCTGCTTGATGGAGTGCGTGTAAGTTCATGTAAGTTGTGGAACATCATTGATATGAACTAAAGGTGCTCATGAAGCACCTTGAAGCCCATGAAGCAATCATATTTATTTATCATGTATGCACTGTCCCAAATTGCACCTATAATCACACACGTCAGATTGGACTGTTGATCGCTGAACTTGTGTGACCCTGTTTGCTCTGATACAGAGGTGATTTGCACGTCCATTGGCTGTAAATCAGTGTGTTTTAAGTGTGCGGCCGTCCATTGTAATTCCTGAATGATTTTTATTTTCACGACCATATACCGGGAGCTCCTTTGAAAGATTTGAATGTTCTTGCTATTTTATGCATATTTTATTCTATTATTTATCTGTATTTATCTATATTCTCTTATCTGTTATCGCAGATTTGATGCTGTCTGTATTTTTCCCAAATCATTCACTCACTCATTTCCGTCATAACTCAATACACTTCATCAACTCAGCATCCTGGGTCAGTTCTTGCCAGACACCCTACAGCAGCCTATCCAAATCTGCCCTCACAGACGTTTTTACACAATGTTTCCTATTTCAAATATACCTCATTAAATTACTAAAACATTAGTTAATTATTAATTTTAAGATGTTTGACTTAAGTTCTCTTGGTTACTAATTGTTTCATATAGCCTAATAAATACCAGAGAGAACGAAGAGAGCATTTACTATTCAAAGTACACTAAACACTGACAGAGTAGCATGCACCATCACAGCCCTGCAGATAAACAAAGACAGCTCCTTATCCATTCAGCATGTGTGCTGCTAGGGACGGCCAAGCACAATAATACATTCAAAACATAAATTCAAACAGAGAAACAAGACACACACACACACAGCACAATCAGGCAAAAGTGGTATTGAGAGATATCAATAGATAGGCCTACTCTAAGGGAGAGTGGCAGCTTGTGAGTGACCTTGACATCTTTATCTTTGATTTATTTTCTATATTGATTTATTTCCTCCTAACAAACAACTAAGATAATGTCACTAACATCACATCATCGTTATTGATGACATCATTCCACCCTGGGACGGAGAGGCACAAAGTGTGATATCATTGCTGGCAACATCTGAGGAAACACACACACACACACACATTCTACACACACACACACACACGCACTTTCACGCACAGACGCATACCCACACACACACACAGACACACACATACACAAACATGCTCACTGTACAAACACACACCCACGCTCATGCACGCACACACAACGCACCAATGTGGGTCTGCAGCCTGTCACTGGTTCATCACCACTCCCTCACCTGCTCTGTTTCAAACCTTCGGCATGGGTGATGCACTATGTGAGCATGGATATTCAGCATCATCCTGTCACCCTAATATTATTAGCAAGGAGCGCTGCTTGGCAGAGCATGCCCCCACTTGGCCTCTGACATATAAACCTAGATATAGTATGCATTTGTATAGTAATATATTGATATATGTGACTGCACGATACTAATGCAGACTGGATTGAGATGATTGATGCAATATTTTGAAACTGGCCCTGTCTCATTTGGGTTGTGAAGTGTATGTGTATGAGGGAGAATGGGTTACAAATATATATAATAATTAGCGGACGGACAACCCCCGTCTTTATTGTCGCGGTTCACACCATGCATGTACACCCGTGCACGGCGGCCCTCCCAGTCCACCCCACACACACACACACACACGCCCCCATAGGTGTCGCCGTGAAATTGTTCCTCCGCTTTTATCCCATCCTGGCTATCTTCCTCCGCGGTCAGGCCAGGAGCGGTGGGCAGCTAGTGCAGCGCCCGGGGACCACCTCGTTCCAACCGCCGCTGGTCAGGCGACGGTCTTCTTCCATGTTTTTAGAGGGGTTATATATACAGTGTATATATATGGAGGAACTCCAGGGAGCACGGGGTAGGAAAATGAAGACCTGTTTGCAATTATTTAAGACCTAGAACAAATAGTTCAGTGAATTTAAGACTTTTTAAGGCCTTACATTTTTTATTTC
>OMOU01053228.1:0-12150 GCA_900312585.1 Malacocephalus occidentalis | reverse complement strand
TCTTTTTTAAAAATTTTTTTTCACTTTTTCAAATGTTCACCACGCATTCATGCTTTGAGCTACAAACGTCATTCCAACACTAAAATATTGCCACATCTTCCACGCATTCAACGTATTAATCCTCATTGAAATCGCATTAAAACTTTTAAAGATATGACACGTTGTTTGAAGTATGGTCAAAACGACTTTTACATGAGTGTGTGTGGTCGAGTGTTCAGCGCTAGAGTGGGTGACGTCATTGCTAGAGTGCAGAGGAGCTGTAAAATAAAACGAAAATCTCATACTAAACTCGCCGGCGTTCGCCCAATTTTTGCTCCACATACATCAAACGTAGGCAATTTTGTCGCCGTCGCAGAGATGTAACTATGGAAGCAAACGGCCTCACGCTTTTGGCGCTACGAGCTTCCAAGCGACGGGAGTACCCACCATTGAATCCCATAGGAGACAGAGAGAGTGAACAATAACACACGTTATTACCTAGCTAATAGTTCGCTAGCTAGCTAGGTAGCTAGCTAATAGTTAGCATTATCCCTTAGCATCGTCGCTAACGTCCGCCTATACTAACTATGAAGTTGATTATATACAGAGTACATTGTGTGTGTGTGTGTGTCTCTCTCTCTCGCTCTCTCTGTCTGTCTCTCTCTCTCTCTCTCTGTCCAAGTCCCCGTCTATCTGTCTTCATTGTACATTGGACATTGCGCAGCGGGTGACATCACGGCTAGGGCAAACATACGGCATTCACACCGCAATTTCTCCAGAAATTGCATTTTCTAGTTGTTCATCCGAATTCTACTTTAATAGTTTGGTTCAAGATATGAGACTGATTCCACTGTTTGGTTATTGGTCCCTGGTTCCAGGGTGGTGTCCCGTTATCATTAATTCAGATTAATATTTTGTAATATTAATTTTAATAATTCATACTTTTCTAGGATTGTTATTAATTATAAGCTGATAACCAACAGTAGGACCTACAGTACATAATGTATTGTGTACACCATATATATATTGATCTACATATCTACTCTGTAGATTCTGCACACCACCGTCATACATTTGCACGTTGACTTTTGTACCACCATCAGACATTTGCACTGCTCCCTGTATATACCCCGCTGTACACCCCAGTGCATACGTACCACTGCATAAAAGTCTGTCCATACTCTACATACCTCAATGTATAGCGTACACCATATACATTATCTCACAAAAGTGAGTACACCCCTCACATTTCTGCAAATATGTAATAATATTTTTTCATGGGACAACACTGAAGAAATTACACTTTGATACAATGTAAAGTCCATCACTTTTACCCTCAGCTTCTTTAGCAAGGCAGTGGTCGTCTTGGAGGTGTGTTTGGGGTCGTTATCATGTTGGAATACTGCCCTGCGGCCCAGTTTCCGACGGGAGGGGATCATGCTCTGCTTCAGTATGTCACAGTACATGTTGGCATTCATGGTTCCCTCAATGAACTGTAGCTCCTCAGTGCCGGCAGCACTCATGCAGACCATGACACTCCCACCACCATGCTTGACTGTAGGCAGGACACACTTGTCTTTGTACTCCTCACCTGGTTGCCGCCACACACGCTTGACACCATCTGAACCAAATCAGTTTATCTTGGTCTCATCAGACCACAGGACATGGTTCCAGTAATCCATGTCCTTAGTCTGCTTGTCTTCAGCAAACTGTTTGTGGGCTTTCTTGTGCATCATCTTTAGAAGAGGCTTTCTTCTGGGACAACAGCCATGCAGACCAATTTGATGCAGTGTGCGGCGTATGGTCTGAGCACTGACAGGCTGACCCCCCACCCCTTCAACCTCTGCAGCAATGCTGGCAGCACTCATACGTCTATTTTCCAAAGACAACCTCTGGATATGACGCTGAGCACGTGCACGCAACTTCTTTGGTCGACCATGGTGAGGCCTGTTCTGAGTGGAACCTGTCCTGTTAAACCGCTGTATGGTCTTGGCCACGTGCTGCAGCTCGGTTTCAGGGTGTTGGCAATCTTCTTATAGCCTAGGCCATCTTTATGTAGAGCAACAATTCCTTTTTTCAGATCCTCAGAGAGTTCTTTGCCATGAGGTGCCATGTTGAACTTCCAGTGACCAGTATGAGAGAGTGTGAAAGCGATAACACCAAATGTAACACACCTGCTCCCTATTCACACCCGAGACCTTGTAACACTAACGAGTCACATGACACCGGGGAAGGAAAATGGCTAATTGGGCCCAATTTGGACATTTTCACGTGTACTCACTTTTGTTGCCAGTGGTTTAGACGTTAATGGCTGTGTGTTGAGTTATTTTGAGGGGACAGTAAATTTACGCTGTTATACAAGCTGTACACTGACTAATTTACATTGTATCAAAGTGTCATTTCTTCAGTGTTGTCCCATGAAAATATATAATTAAATATTTGCAGAAATGGGAGGGGTGTACTCACTTTTGTGAGATACTGTATATATCTATGTAGATATACTTGAATGCACTCCGTAGATTCAGCATATTCCCTGTAGATTCTGCTCATACTTGCTTGTTCTACTACTTTTGCACTTCTGGTTAGAAGCTAACTGTATTTCGTTGTACTAGTATGCGTCCTGTGAAATTACAATAAAGAACATTTACTTAAACATTTACTTAAAATGTCAACGTCAATGGCAATATGGCATTTTGACTAAATAACAACGCACCGATATTTTGGACTAACTGGGGGGCAGAAAATCCTACTTTTTATAGAGCCCAAATCGAAGCACCACAGTGCCACCTACTGGACACCCTAGTGTTCTACGTACAACAAAGCTCTGGCTCTTACAATTTCATTATTTATTGTGATTCTTTCATTTGTTATATTTCTTTGTTTGGGAAGTTATTGTTTATATATATATTGTATCGTATATATTTTTGTATTGAAACCATTGTGTCCACCAGTCAGTCAAACAAGATGTCATCAGTGTGGAAGTTCTTCAGCGTGTGAAGAAGACAAGCTTGCAATTTGCAATGCCTGCAATTAAAGAAAAGTTACAACAATTTGTGTTTGCTGTCAATTATTGTCTTCCACTATTATTGGCATGGCAGACTTAAAAAATAAAAAAGGCCAATAAAAATTGCAATTGGTGCATCGCTACAAATACCAAAATGCAATTGGATTATATATTAAAACTGACTTCTATACATGTACATTAGCGGAAACTTAAAAAAAGATCTTTGGAACAAAGCCCATTTGGACTTCTTCCAAACTTCCTATTCCTATTAAAACTCCTATTAGCCTCGAGTAACATGTTATCTTCAACTGTCGCTCTCCGCTCTGTGTGTGGAGGAGTTGCCGTCTCCGACACAGAGAGCAGACAAGAGACAGACGCAGCGTTAAAATGTTGACATTCGTGTTATGGCATGAAAATGACGAAATGTAACATAATTTTTTTATATTTGAAAAAGTAATGTTAGCTAAAATTTTCCCCAACAAATGCTTTTATTACTTGCCAGCGTCGATGCTATCATTGATACAAGTATTTGGTAAGAGGCATACAATTCTGATGGATCAAACAATTTGGAACAGATTCTCCATTCCCAACCCAAATCCTGTCGTCTCACGTTCTCATAAAAGTGCTTTTACTTGGCAGTGCCGACTACCAAATCAATTAATTATTAGTAACCTTTAAATGTTGACCAATTGTGTTGGGATGTCTCTTTGGCAGGTGCAGGTGATCATTTTTGACATGCATACATTTTTTTGTGTAAAGTCTCTTCGATGTGCCGGTTTATTCAGGTACTGTATGAAGGGTGTTAAAGGGAGAATGTATTCCTTGATGCCAGTGTTGAGTTGTGTGTCTCTCTCTCTCCAGGGAGTGTCCGTCGAGACGCAGCAGATGTTTCTACCCAGGCATCAGACTCCAGGAGTAACCTGGTCCCCCTCAGAGCCTGTGGTACTGCCATTGCTGCAGCCTAAACCCAGTATGTCATTCCCTCAGCCAGTATGTTATTAACTTTGTAAAACCAGTATTTAATTAATTCCTGAGGTTTAGGGTTGGGGACGTGTATATTTTCTGTAGAATGGTGAAAGATCCACTGTGTGTGGTAGAGAACTTTGAACATTGTGTGGTTGGATTTAGTAAAGATCTCTGTACATTACTTGATAAGCTCTTGTTTTTGTTCCAGTTCCATCGTGGCTCATGGATCCTTCAGATATTACTGACTTCGGACAACATGTGAGTTTAAAATATGTCTTCATATCATCGGTTTCCCGTTGCATTTTAAACTTGATGCTTTAGCATTTTGTTTATTAACACACTTTTATCCAAACTGACTGGCAGTGAATTTGTTTTGACAATAACATGCAGAACGTACTGACTGTAGCATTGTTGTCAGAGAAGCCAGTATTTCCACAGTTTCCTTAATGGGGAGATGAACTGCTGAACAATTCACCTGTGGTTGATTTGCTTTTTACCAGTGGTCCGCCAGGGCCTTCTCTGCAGGCCCTACCATTTTAAGAGATACATTTTGTTAATAGAATATAAAACATGTATCTATTTGTTATTGCAAAGGGACACAGGGACAAAGGGACAAACAAACATGTTTGTCCCTGTGTTCTGTGTGAGTCCTGTGTTGCAGACTTTGCTAATAGAAACTGCACTGGGTTCCTGCTGTCCAGAAGGAAGTACAGATTACAGAGATTATATATAGACAGTACCTACGCACGTGGTCTTCACATTGCTCTGTGTTAGGCAAAGGTCTTTTTACTGGGCCGATCCCCATGTTAGGGGCTCAGCCCAAACCTCATGTTTTGGTCTAACTCTGGCCCTCATTTGCAGCAAAACCTTTGTCCATGCTAAGCCTGTCTCCACACAGTGTTTGATTCATTTGTTTTTCAGTGCAGCGTTTTGTCGTTTGACAGCCCCACTGCTGGCTGGATGATATGCGCAGTGTGATTTTAAATCACCAATTTGTTTCACTCCCGCGTTAATAAAATGTGAACCATTATCACAACTGATTCTTTTCAAGATGACCCATTGAGGTATAATTTCAGTAATTGATGCTTTTGCAACTGCGTTGGCGTCTGCTTTGGATGTCGGGAACATTTCAACCCATTTTGAGAACATATCCCCCATCACCAAACCATACTTTTTGCCCTGGCTAGGGTTCGATGAAATCGTGTTCGATTGGTATATCCGGGGTTGGGTCAAAGTATGGAGATGATGTGCAGAATGCTATGCTGATTGTTGCATCGATCAACAGCTTTTGATGGGGGCAGTGCCACTGTGTAGGGCGGTATCTCCATCACTGGCAAAGCAAGGCTTGTCATCATTGAAGGCCGTCTCAATGCAGTGAGATATCAGGGTGAGATTCTGCAGCCAGTGGCAATCTCCACAATCTGGGTTCTAACTCCATCCTCCAAGATGACAACGCTCGCCTCCACAAAGCCAGGGTTATCACAGACTACCTTCAGAATGTGGGAGTACAGAGAATGTAATGGACTGCCAAGAGTCCAGACCCAATTGAACGCTTGTGGGATCAGCTTGGGCGTGCTGCACGTGTTAGAGTGATCAACTCAACCACACTGGCTGACCTGCAACGACTCCTGAGGAATGGAATGCTTTGTGTGACAGGCGGTTGTGGCTGTTTATGGATCTTCCACCCGCTACTGAGTCTCCTGACGGTGTCTTAATTGAATATCGGGTCAAATTGCCAATATGTCTGTTCCATGTTACTGATGGATTTCAATCATCCAATCCACCAAACAACTCAAAACAAGAGTCAACACCAACAGAAGAATACACAGTTTAGCATTGGCATATCATTTTACTTGGGCCTACCCACATATTCAGCTGTGCTGCTCATTCCACACAAACGTGCCAAACGTACTTGCTCTTGATCTGGCTGTGCAGTGTCTCAGCGCAGACATCCCTCAGGGATCACACCGTGACCTGAAATGTCCCATTCATTGTGATACAGCCGTCTCTGGAGAGAGGCTCCCGGTTGAACCTTTAGCAGCACACACCTTCCACATGTGGCATTGGCCCACATCCACACCAAGCATTATTCTTAATTCACTGACCTTCGAGAGAGGAGGAGCTAGAGGAGCTGTTATCTATAAGACGGAATGTAACTATAAAATAGAAAGATGGAACAGATGTTTCTTAAACATGAAATAAAGTAACTAAATGTTTCTTGTGTTCCCAGATGGAGAACTTCTACCTGGACCACTACAAAGACTCCTTCGGCACTGTGAGTGGACTGATGCATGACAACTACTTCAAACGGAAAAAGGTGGGCAACCAGTATGAAAGTCCTGCACTGACCAACTATCCATTGTCTAAAACAACTTTAAAACACCAAATATGTGGTCTGTGTTTCAGGGCTGGACAGCCGACGAATCAAAGCTTGGCTGGACGGCAAACTTCCTGAGAGAGCTGAAACATAGGAAGTGAGTGTACCATCATGAAAATATGTTGGTCTTGATATAGGGGGGGGGGACTTAAGATGGAGACTGGATGGAATAACTGGGTGTTTCCTGGGTGGGTATCAGGCTTTGACGGTCTCAAATTTGAGTAGAACTTTGTCTATCTCGCCAACTTTTATTTACACTGTTTAGGAACATTTTAGTTGGACGTTACCCACATTACCCGCAGTGGCTGGCCTACAAGGCCCTACATACTGTACCTCCAAACATGAGTTAAACCCCATGCCCCAGCTCGAGCGCTTCTGCTCTTATCCCAGCTATTATGCAGGCAACCTGGCAATTATAACATTGTTCTGTTAATTATGAAGGCTTGAAGCCTGTTCCATTCCTATCTTTATGTACTGCAGCGATATATTGCCGTCTCTCTTTCGCCAAATGTACTTATTATAAGTTGCTTTGGATAAAAGGCGAATGCCTTAAATGTAAATGTAAATATCCCACTCGGAGGACAGTGTCAGCAGCCAGCTCTGGTCTTTTGTCATTCCTTTTGTTGAGGTGGTGGTGGTGGTTTGTCCATAAAAACAGTGAAAGCAGTGAAAAGTCCGAACAAGGATGGATTTATATTTATATTTCTCCGACATGGCAGCGGCATTTTCTTCTCAAACTCCGCCTCCCCCAATCAGTGTCAGACTTTTCCTGCGTTCAAATGATCACACCCATCCTGCCATCACCTGACACATACATAGATAAATGTCATATACTAAAATACATAGATAAATGTCATATACTAACATCATATCCTAACCATGGCCTCTGGTATTTGCTGCTAGCAGCTCCCAAGAAAAGTCTGGTACGGAGAATGGTATTAGCCCGATAGTCGACACGTTCTTCTGTGGCGCCAGTCGTTCTACAACTTGCCCCTATCCACATTGCAACCAAAAATCGAAAATGAGTTTGACACCCCTGACCTACACATCGGTCACCGACCAAGAATCCTTTGGGAACATTACCTCTGTTTCATAGTTCCGTCTAGCAGCACCAACAACTATTCCTCGGTTTGCCATGTTTGTTTATCGTGCTCCGTGGTCCGATTGGTCAACGTCATGGCCGTGACGGGGTGCGTTGTGGAAGATGAAAAAAAGAAATCTAACGTGCGTGAGGCGTGAAGTCGTGAGGCGTCCCAGAGGCGTCTTCTACTATGTCACACTACACAAGATAAAACGATTGTCGCGTCCTGTCTTCCCCAAAATAATCCCACACCCTGTGTTGCACAGGATCCCTAGTTTTTGATATTCAAGGTCCTTAAAATGCTTTAAAATGTCTGACATTTCAGGGGGAGGTATTACATTGTATCTGGGGCAGAATGAATGGGTGTCTCAGGGCGCCTGACTGCGACCAGTTAGTCACATTTTGCCTCGTTTTTTTTCTTTCTCCAATCATCGTAGATAATGGATGGGAGGTATTGTCTCCTTTCCAGTGCCACCGTGTACAACGCTCTGCACAGTCACATTGCAAGAAACTGTGAACTTTTGGTACATTTTGTACTATTTTGTCTCATTCCTGCTGCTTTTTTTTTTACTGTAAATATTCTGTAAGTATTCTGATCCCTCAATTTTAGTTATCTGTATTATTCTTTGGCGTTGCCCCTTGCCATTGGATTTATTTTAGGTTAGGGATGCGGTACTACTCAACGAGTCATCTCTCTCTGAAAACAGTTCTGCAGATATCATGGAAGCACACCCTGGATGGTGGATGGAAAACACACATAAGAATTAGACCCTGCTTTTAATAGTTGAATAATCAATAATCAATACGTTTAGTGAGTCAATCAATTCAGTCCCCTTCACAGTAAAGAGATCATGATCAGCGGGATTTTATTGACTTATGTCTTAACATTCTTTAGGCCTACCGAGTTTGATCGAATGACAAACGCCTTGCTCGCACAGTAAACGGATTGATTCATGAGAAGAGGAAAAAAAAATCACTGGTTATTGTCATCACGACACTTGAAACGCAAATATTTTGTATGATTATTTAAATGTAAACATCCAGAGTTAGACAAAGTGTTCAGCCCCCTACCTACCAGTTCACCTGTTGAGATATGAGAGCCGAAAAAAGTTATCTTACTCGTGGAAGTGCCAAAGCAAATCAAGTTTAAACATTTAAAAATAAATAGTTTCAATCCCAAGGTAAATTCTTTTGTTTTCTCCAAAAAGTTCCTCAAGGAGCTGAAAAAATGAATCCATTCTTTTAACATGTTTATGCATACCACTAGATTTGTATATGTTTAATGTCATGATGTTGTGCCATGGCATTTTGTTTTGGAGAGGGTCTTTAGGTTGTTTCCCTGTTCGATAGGCTATTACTCTTATGGGAGGGTTGGTATTCAAGACTGTTGCGGTGCAGCTGTATACGGTCATGTAATCAAACCACCAAAAGTCAATAACAGTTGTAGTGCCAACTTCCATCAAGCTAAATGGTCAATACGTCTAACCGATAATGACAATTTACCACTGTGGTCCTTGTTTACCACTATGGTTGCAGTAGAACTAATACAAATAATTTTTGGATCTGACGATTGTGATAGCACATTTTTGTACCCTTTCATCTCTAGTGGCAGCCCTAGTACGTCGGATAGCTTGAGCTAAACGGTCTATTGCCATAGCATGTGTCTCGTTGCCTGCGTGCTGTATGAAGTGTATTTCTTCTGTGGGGTGGCTGCTAACATGTGGCCGCTCTGTCTCAGGTGTGAGTACACCTATCTCAGCAAACGTGTGGTTGCCTACGATGACCTGCTGCGAGATGTCATCCATGACATCCCCCCTAGCCTGCTGGGGGGGCTGCTCCATGAGGAGATGCAGCTGAGCAGCAAGCAGACGCAGTTTGCTGAGACAACCACCGGGGGAGCTCTTGCTCACACTTCCCTCTCCCAGGGCAGCTGGCTGCTCTACCCTGCTGGACCGGCCTTCACTCTCCTCAGTATCTTTCATTGCATTACCAGTCCGTCGCTTCAGTCTGTGGTTTTCGTTAGAAATATACAACTAACACACAAGTAGTGATTAAAGTGGCACTTTTTCATAGTATTGATTCATTGTATCCATTTTAAGGCAGAATATAGTATTCTAAAGTAAAGTATAATCTTAAGATGTTGTCGTGCTGCTTGCTAGACTTCTTTAATGCAGTAACCCAGACTTCCAGCGGGTGTTGCTGCGGTGCGAGGAGGGAACTGCTCCCTGGCTGGAGGCCAGCGGTAAACCATCCTGCATAGAACTTAAAGGGCCGGTACACCAGATCAGCTGCTCCACCCTGCTCAGTGACTGTACGTAGCCACTGCGTGTCTTCACGTGGCACGTGTCTACATTGCATGTGTGTTTGTGTTCCAGGTCGTGTAGATGTGCGACCACACTACCTGTGTAGTGTTTCCCGAGGGTTGAGTTGTAGCAACAGGGGGGGGTGAAGCGCGCGTCCGGACACATTCTCTGGGCCGCATCCAAAACACACCCTGCCAGGAGGTTGCCCTGTCTGCTGGCACAGTAATGAGCGTTGGAAATGTCCGTCTAGCTTGCATATTACGTCTCAAGGTGTGGGAATATGCCCTTTTATGGAACATAGAAATAATATAATCAACAACCACAACAATCCAAAAGGCGTGTGCCCGAGCCTGTGCATCCATACCTCCGGCCCTCCCAGCTTTTCTGCAGTCTCCCCTCCAGCTCATCCCCTCTATTCCCTCTCTCCCACTTCTTTAAGCTCCCTACCCTCATGCGCTCTGTAGTTATCTAATGATAAAATAACTAGGGATGCACCATCTGTGAAATTATTGACCGTGATGATCTTTAAAATAACATTTTGGCCAATATCCATATTTTTTGTTGTCATGTATTCCCCTTTTGTGCCAGGGAATCACACAATCCCTGGCACATTCACATTTCTACTTTTTAGAAAGCAGAGCTAGCGGCCCTACTAAACTACTATTTCAATGTCATCGATTCAAGACATTTTGAAACATAAGACATAGCTGGCTAATTTGGGGCAGGGTTCTTGGTCGTTTGTCTTTTGTGTAGAAATATTGACCAAACAATAGAGTGCTGCTGCTGCCCAATCACTTTGCTTGGAAACCCCAGCACCTGGGAGGAATACACGGCTCGACACTGCGGACTCACCGGTGACCGCGTCTTTACAGCTCGTATTTTACATGCCAGACCGACATGGCTCATGCAGGGGGCTTTCAATAACCAACGGCATTTTCTGTGTGTAAAATGGATAAATATCAGCCACTGACATTAGTACATTTCACCTCATAACGGTCAACAAGGTGAATACCGTCCGATGGTTTTTTTCAGTGAGTTGAGTGCAGTTGTAGTGAAGGTGAATGTGTTGAGCATGGTGCCAGTTGAACTGGGTAAAGTTTAAATCAAAATAATCACCTGAAATAAATCATCTGTCAAATAGACTTTTATTTTGCAGAAATATTTAATTACTTAACTTTCTCTTGCCCCATTGCAAATAGTTTTATTTATTACTGGTTATCAAATGACAACAAAGACTAAAGCCAAATGTCATGTTTGATCTTTATTTAAGTAAATGTGTCAAAAATGGTATACAAATGGTTTTTTTTGTCTTGAGGAACAAACTTCAACAAAAGTTTCCATACAGTAGTAGAGTAACATGAATGTAATATTATATACATTATCCATAAAGATTTTAATAAATATAATGTATACTTATATTTTTGTGGGACCGATGCTATCCAATATCGGTATCAGTGCCAGTCCTGCGACTGACACCACCGATCCTTGTACCGATGTGTAATAATGCAACTTTAGGCCCACAAATGAATGAATAATGAAACGGTTCTACAAAGATATCCAATATTCCCATATATATATATTTTTTTTAAATGGACGTAATGTTAACTTACTGGCAGAGATGCCGCTGGACCATATGAGGAACCCAATGTTATGGCAGCTGAGTGAGTGGTGAACTCAACATGCCCTTAGTTTGGAGGTATTTGAGTCTCGAAACACAGAAAAGCAAGACAGCAGCTTGTGATGTAATGTAAGCGACAGTCTCCCAGATGCAGGTGCGCAGGCTCCGCATGCAATGTGAGTTTGTTTACAATGTCAGACAACATGGCGGAAGACAAGCCACCAGTCTTTAGTCATTCAGGCATGCTGAAGAGGCAGTCTTGGGCACAGTCACAATAGTGGACCAGCTTGCCTGGTTCACCCTCATTAGAGCCCTCTTCAAGACATGCTCGGTCACAGAGAGAGCGCACTCATTCATCCCTAGCAATGGAACTCACTTCAGCAACGGTCCCGCTAATGGTGTTGTTGCTAGCCTCGAACCGAGCATAGATTGAGTTCAGATGGTCGGCTGGGACGCGTCAGCACTCAGAGTTGAGGGAGTTCTGCCCGCGATAGTCCGTAGCCCCTGCCATAGGCGTCTGGTGTCCACGCCACTCTGTCTCTGTACCCTGTTTTAGCATCCTTCACCGTAGTCCATAGAACACTGTTTGTTTTCTTCCATGTGGCCGGATTTGAAGGCAGCAGTACGGGTGTTCAGGGCGTTGTGGATGGATCCATGATTTTTGATTGTTATGTTTGTTATGTTGTTTGATTGCTGTTATGAATTATGAACCAGATTCAATTTAATTCTGAAAATGATTCGATGTTTTGAGAAACTAAATGTTAAACTTTGGTTAAGAAGGCCTATTAAAAGCATGATCCTCTCAATAGACGTGCTTCCGGG
>OMOU01053227.1:0-12333 GCA_900312585.1 Malacocephalus occidentalis | reverse complement strand
GGATTTCAGTCGTATAACTTCCACCGCCACACAGAGAGCCTCTTGCAGTTGGGAGGGCAAAGCAGTTCTTCCACCCTCACGTGGTTTTGTGGCAGCTAGCAATTCTACTCAAGAGGAATGTACTAACAGGCGTATGTACACCTACTAGGAGCTGAATTGTACTGTGAGAAAGGTTTTCTTTTTTCCTTTCTATTTTCAAAGTGCATATATGATCATACAGGTACTGCATTTATAAAAACTATATGCTACAAGTCTTCATAATATAGACTAAATATATCTATTGTGTGTGGGAGCCCCCAGAATGTATCAATATGCGATAGCAGGGTATTGCGTCACACATCCAGGGGAAGCTATCGGAGAGCATTGGGTGTGTAGAACCGACTCCCTGGCAGCATCCTGATGGCATCTAGACTGTCTACAGACGAAAGCCACACACACACAGACACCTGAATGCACCCACACACACACCCACGGACACACACTCATATGCAAGAACGCACTCTCCAACAAACAGCCTCAAGCTATATCTAAAATACTGCAGAAATAGAGGGAGAGAGAGAGAGACAGAGAGAGAGAGAGACAGAGAGAGACAGAGAGAGAGAGAGAGAGAGAGAGAGAGAGAGAGAGAGAGAGAGAGAGAGAGAGAGAGAGAAACTGTGAGGTTTCTGTTTGCTCGTTATTTCCCCCCAGTTAGCTTGTTGTTGTTCTGACTCTGACCAGGATCCTTAAAAAACGCCTTCAGGGCAGGAGAGGGGGGGATTTTAGTCACCATCTGCACCATGTCTGGCTCCACTGGTTCAACAGAAATAAACTCTCGTCGCACTCCTGCCCTCCTCTTTGTCATCTCATATTCAGTGAACCAAGTTCAATGACAATTTGTTTCCCTTGGATTCTCTGAATGTGTTTAAATGCTCGCTCCACATTAACAATGTTTTCATCCACAAACGATTTGAAGAGGCACCGGGTGCAGACACATAAACTCATTGGGAGACGAAGTCATGCATGGTTTAAAATTGAGCCGTGGCTGCCTGTTCATGGCTCATGCTGTGGTCGTTAGCCCTATAACTCTACCTGAAGGAGATTAGAGGGAACCGGAAACACACTTCCCCATGGTCAACCATTGGGGGCAATTTACAGAGGTCTTGTCCATTGAAGAGGAAACCATGGGGGGTAATACATTTTCTAAAGTGCATACATACACAAGATTCAGTTTCACAACAATGGTGACAGTGAATCTCATGAGTGTGTCAGGCTGGCTAGCTACCTCTCTACGTATGACGGAGGGTTTGGGCGATACGGGGTGTAGAGTTCCACAGTGGATGAGGTGAACTTATACCGTACTGAGCTACTTTTGACCGTATATATTAGGTACTATAATAGTCATTGTTCAGAGTTGTTTTAGAATGTATGTTTATAAGAATATTGTTTTTAAGAATACTTTTCACTGTAAGAATACTTTGTACTGTACGGACTAGGTACTATTACGAGTTGTTTTGAGTTGTACTGTACGTATGTCAATAAAGACATCTTGAATCTAGAACCTTAAGGAGGCCAGGGACCCGACTCGGGTGGATTATTTCGCGGCTGATGTGGGAGATGTGGGTAAACGTCCTCCTGAAGCTGTCACCTGTGCACACGCTCGCTACTTAGCGGTGCAGATGTGTTGTCAACCAAACGGGTGGCAAGACACTGCTTCGTCATGTCAAAAGTGATGATAAAACCAAATGTGTGAACATGGTAGGTGCGTAATGCAGATTCAATCATATATCAAATGCAAATGGACGGTGGTTGATGTGTTTCATGGGAGGACTGAGCGGTGAGTAGACTGCATTCATGTATTGGTCATCACTGTGTCACCTCATACCACAACTCATCCCTTTACACATCCACCCGTTCATTATAACAACATACAGGGTAGTGCTGCTCACTTCTCATCCTGTCAGGAGACGTTTGGGTCAGGACACTTAGCCAAGGATCGAACCGTCAACCCACGGGTCGCTATAGTCTACCCAATAATGCACAATAGGCAGCATTCAAAGGAAGCTGAAATTACATCTCCGCAGCCTGCCTGCGCGGTTGTCCGTTTGACCTTCCATTTATTTTTGAATAAGAATGTTCAAATGAGATATGACACAGTCCTTGGAGTTGCCCCATGTGAATCACAGTGTTCTTTGCATAAGGACAGACATACTACCATAGAGACAATGGAAGGTGTGTTGATGAGCTGGACATCACATCTGTTGCACCCTCACATCTGTTGCACCCTCACCCTAACCCTAACCCTAACCCATCATCCATACTATCTGTGCACTGACTGTTTTAATAGTCTTTACTGCTGGAAAATTGACATGTACACATGAAGTCCCATCAAATAGCCGACTGCCTGAGATCTCACTCTCTCACACAGACATGCACACACACACACACACACACATACACACTCATGTGCACACTTACACACAAGCATGTGCACATAGAAATATAAATGTTCACAAATAAGAACACAAAGACATCTGTCAGTGTTGAATCCCTGGAGTTGTCAATCCAGCCCCCAAACAGCGGTAGGGCTCCCGGGGAGACGCTGCATGAGGGGAATATTCATGAAGACACGAGGCAAGCCAGTCCACAACTCACTGACAAGCCTTTTAATCAACCAATCATGTGGAGCTGGATTCTGCAGTGAATGTGGATGTGTGTGTTTGTTTTAAATGTACTTTTATATTTAGGGAATTTGGCAGACGCCTTCATCCAAAGCAACTTACAAAGAGTATATTTACATTTACATTTCACATTTGGACATTTGGCTGAGAAGCTGAGAAGCGACTTTTCCATCCGGACATGAGCCAGGAGCTCATTACAGATTTCCAGGCTGCAGTGCCAGAACAGAGAACAGTTGGCAGAGTGATGTTTGACTGTTCTCAGTGAAGGCGGTACCAGACGTCAAGCTGAAGTTGTTGAGGGCTCGAGCTGGGGCGTGGGGTCTGATTAATGTTTGGAGGTAGGTAGGGGCAGTCCAGCTGAGAGCCTTGTTGGCCAGAACTAGTGTCTTGAATCTAAGCGATTACCGGGAGCCAGTGGAGGTCGTGGAAGAGGGGGTTACATTGAAGAATTTTGGTGAATTGAGCCCCAGACACACTGCGTTGTTCTGGATGCGTCGTAAGGATGCATCCAGCCAGGAGAGAGTTGCAGTCGTCGAGGTGAGTGATGACGAGCACTTGGACCAAGATCTGTGTTGCTTCACGTGTGAGGAAGGGGCGGATCCTGCAGATGTTGTAAAGAGCAATTCTAGATTCTACATCTACCACAGAGACCTTTGAATCGGAAAAAAGGTATATCTTGAGAGTCATACAATATGTATGAGCATCTCCTGCTGCTAAAGCACCACAGGAGTGATATTATAATAAGAGTCTCTCTTCTTCAGCGAGACGTTGATCTTTTTCTTTTCTTTTACATTCATGGCTACCTATTCCCCCTCGACCACCAGCCCTTTAAAACACGTTGCGCTTAAATCAATACAAAAACAAGCTTTCACCCTTTCGTCTTACTTTCTCCTAACCTGGTTTTCCAGGTGGAGCCAGGCTGTCCTGTGAGCAGATTTACAGAAGAAAAAGCGAGACCGTGCCTGTGGCATTTAGCAACACCAGTAGCAGCAGCAGCAGTTGCAGAAGGTCATGTACCAAAAAGCTTTCATTTCCATTTCACTCTTCCCTCCTTCCCTCTTGAATGCTCTCACTCTTGCAAACTCATCCCTTCCATTCACACACACACACACACACATTCACATTTTCACACTCACATTTTCTCATATTTTGTCTGTCAGAACGAGCAGCAGGCTAGTTCTCAAGCGACTATGGCTCATGCCATTTATTCATGTTATTTTCGTATGTTAGATTATATTGAGTAATTGTGCATGTCTGTAATGCTGTATTTCAGTGAAAGGGTTTCACATTGGATATCATCTTGTGGATTTATCTCATGTCTCACTGACATCCTGCCACTCTCTCTCTTGTACTCTCGTAGTTCATGTCTCTCTGTCTATCCCTCTCCCTCCCAATTCATTGCTCATTCTCATTTCACTATCTCTCAACCCCTTCTCAATCACTCTCTGAGGTCTGTGCAGCTAGAATGGGGGGATTTGATGAATGCATATCTTTTCTTTATATATTCATGAATATTTTCCAATGTCTAATAGAAAGACATGACTTATTTAGGTGGAGATTAGTCAAGTGTTCTCCCTCGGCATGAGAATGTGATCTTTTTTTGCCTCTCTCTCTCTCTCAGGCCCATTCTCAATCTCTGTCGCTCTGTCGTTGTCTGTGTGTTTAGCCCAAAGGCAGCTAAGCTTAGAGGCTTCCTCTCAGATGAAGAGTAAAAGTGGGTAAATGAAACTGCATGGCAACTCTCTCTGTATCCTCGTAAAAGAGTAACATGCAAGGACATGCCCAATCTGGACCAAGGTTGCGAGGCAGCTCAATTTGTGCAATCATATTCACGTGAGTATCCATTTTGCCAGGCTTCAAGGTATCTGCTTGTGGCCGAAATACAATGGATCGGATCAATCAGTGTCCAATGAGGAACTACTAGCAGCTATGCCCATGATGATAGACAGATGGTTCAACCAACCAAGTGTCTGCCCTTTTCCAAACAGTTTCAAAAGATGACTTCCCAGATGCTTCTGTGTAACAAACCACTGGCACGTCAGATTACCAAGGTGAGGCCTATGCACTAAAAGGAAAAAAGAGAATAGCCATACTGCTAATATTTGTGTTTCTGCAATCATTTCAGATGATTGATGAGCTGTATGGAGTAATAAATGGACTAGAGAATGCTCACACTGGTGACTTTAATAGGGCGATTATGAGAAACGTTTTGGACATTAACTTTCCTACCTGTGGTGATCAGACGCTTGACCATTGTTATTCACAACTCCAGAACAGTCTTTTGGTAAGGTGGACCACATCCCCATACATACTATCGGCCAGTTTAGTGCTGGAGTGAGAAACACAATCCCTCTCTACGGAACCGTTTTGAAACCACAGACTGGCAGATGTTCTGTTTTGCAGCAAACGGGGACATTGATGAATATGCAGACTTTGTCACAGCCTACATCTCCAAGTGCATCGACGATGTCGTCCCAAGGGTTAATGTTAGGATTTCTCCAACCAAAGCCCTGGGTTAATGGTGGTGTCCATGCTAAACTAAAAGCATGGTCCTCTTCCTATAGCTGTGGAGACCCGGAGGCCTTGAGGAGGTCCAGATATGATCATCAGAGTGCCATCGGATTTGCGAAAAGACTCTACGGGGACATGTTGGAGTCTAACTATCATAGCTCTCCCCCCATATTAGATTAGATTAGATTAGAGTCAACGTTATTGTCTTTGCACAGAGTATGCGTAAAACAAAATGTAGTTAGCATCTAACCAGAAGTGCAAAAGTAGTAGCAACAACAGTAGAACAGTGAAACAGTAAGCATGTATGAGCAGAATCTACAGACAATGTACAGAATCTACATGGAATATGCTGAATATACGGAGTGCATATACGTGTATCTACATAAATATACATGGTGTACGCTATACATTGAGGTATGTACAGTATAGGCAGGGATATACATTGCAATACATTGAGGTATGTACAGTATGGACAGAGGTATACGCAGTGGTACGTATACACTGGTGTGTACAGCGGGGTATATACGGGGAGCAGTGTCTGACGGTGGTACAGAAGTCAACGTACAAATGTACGATGGTGGTGTGCAGAACCTACAGAGTGCATATAAGTATATGTGCATAAATATACAGTATATATATGGTGCACGATACATTGAGATATGTACAGTATAGGCATATATATACATTGAGGGATGTAAGAGTTCAGAAGAGTTTCATATGCGTGTGGTGTGGATTAGGAGCCATCACATGGCAGTTGTGCCCAGCCCATCGCCCCTCCCACCGCTGAGCTTAAGACCTTCTATGTGGAGGCGAGCAACACTACTCCTACATTATGGCTAGCTGAGGACCAGAACGACTGCACTCTGTCCCTAACCATGGCTGATGTGAGGAGAGCTCTTAAAATAATAAACCCATGGAAGTCTTGAGGGCCAGGTGGCATTTCAGGCCATGTCCTCAGAAGGTGCGCCGACTAGCTAGTGGAAGTATTTGCCTCTATATTGAACCTCTCCGTGCACCATTACGCAGTCCCCACCTGCTTCAAACAGACCACCAATGTACTCGTACCAAAGAAACCTTCCATCGCATGCCTGAATGACTACCGCTCTGAAGCACTGACCCCGTCATCAGCTGCTTCGAGCAGCTCGTCAGAACACATCTGCTCCACCCTTCCTGACATCTTGGACCCCCTTCAATTTCCATACCGTCCCAACAGATCTACAGAAGATGCCATCGCCCTGACAGTTCACACTGCCCTCTCCCACCTGGGGAAGGATAACACATATGTGAAGATGCAACTTATTGACTACAGCTCAGTATTCAACACTATTGTGCCCACCAACATTGTTCTGAAGCTCAGGAGCCTGGGGTTAAACTCCTCCCTTTGCAACTGGATCCTGGACTTCCTGATGGGCAGACCCCAGATGGTGAGACCCTGAGCAACAGAGGCCCCCAGGGCTGGTCAGGGAATTGGTCACACGGTGCTAGAGCAAGACCTCCAAAGCATCTACCACACATGATGCCTGAGGAAAGCATAGAAAATCATTGAGCACTACAGTCACCCAGGCCATGGACTGTTCATGCTGCTGCCATCTGGTAGACTTTACTAGAGCAACCAGGCACGGACTACCAGACTCACAGGCAGAGGCATGGTGTGGTACATACTACTGCAGTGCCTGTAGGATGAGGAAACTCCACCCCAACCGGGGCCTCTCATTGCCTCTGCCCAGGTGTGGCCAATTAAGGGCCAATTAAGAACCGATCAAGCCGTGGTTAAGTCACAGAGAACAAAGGCCAGGGAGACTGGGACGATGGAGACCAGAACGGTCCACTGGGCCAAACTGGGTAAGCGGCCTCTGGCCACCCTGTTTGTATGCTTTTTGAACAATATACCTATTTGTGGACTTTTATTGGGAGTGGGAAAGCATGGAGTTTTGGTGGAGCCCAAGGTGATTTAAGTGACATTATATTCCCCTCCCCTTTCCTGACTTTATTTTGGAATAAATACCTTAGTTAGGCCACAATCCTGTCTACCTCATTTCAATTGGTCCACCCACTACACTGTCTCGCTAGGCCCAGTTGCCGCCAGTGTTTAATGTGTGCCGGATCCTGCCGGAACAAGATCTGGGACCTCCGAAATTGGACCGGCACTTATTAGATAGGATCCGGCACCTCCATGTTGGACGTCACGTCCCGTCGGACCCTGTCCCGACCGTGGCCATTGGCAGCTGCCTGTAAAAATGCATTCCAAAGTCCCTTGTGCGGACCACACACGGACGCCTTCTTTTAGTGTCCTGTCACCTGCCATGCCACAACAATTTCACTGCTCACAATGGCCCTGTGCTATGGAGACCGTGTGACTATAAAACACTGACTTTAACTTCCCAGAGTAATTGCAAGGAGGGCCAACACAATACAAGAAATTGAAGTCAACATAACCAGTTAAGGAACTATGGAAACCCTGAAAACCCTACATGGCGACGACGATTTAAGGGCCTGAAAACGATGTCCATTAGGAACAAAAAGGAGCCGCTGTAAATGTTGGGATTGCTATGTTGTCACTGATGGAACAGACACACGCCTCTGTGTGTGTGTACCTGTGTACCTGAAACAAATCACAAACATGGGTACATGCATTCTATCAGAGAGATAGTCTGTCAATCACACGGACACCAGTAGACACACCAATATACACACAGTACACCAAGTACAAATAGACTAGGATTGCACACACACACAAAGTCACAGACACAGACACTCACACACACATACAGACACACACACACACACACACACAAATACAAACATATTCATATATCCATAGTTCATATATCCACACATCAAAATACACAAACAAACAAGTAAACAAAAACACTTATTTTGAAGGGCATTAGTAGTGTGTGTGTATGTGTGTGTGTGTGAGTGTGTGTTTGTGTGTCTCCTAGGTCTCATGCAGGGAGGCTGAATGTCATTTATCTCTCTGACAGGGACAAGTCTCAGAGTGACAGTCACACTCTGCTGAGCAGCAGCGCACCAGGGCTTGCTCGCTTTGCTGTCTCTCTCTCTCTCTCTCTCTCTCTCTCTCTCTCTCACTCTCTCTCTCTCCCTCTATCTCTCTCTCTCGCTCCTTCTCTCCCTCTCTCCCTCTATTTCTCTGCTGTCTGTATGTTTCCCCTTGCTTCCAACTGCACCGAACAGACCCTGCTAGCATGGTAAATGTGACATGCAGCTAAGCCATTGACGATGGGACATGGTAAACCATTGAGACATGGTTGGTTCAGGCAGGTGGTTTTGCATAACAGATACTGTTTTCAGATACAGCTTTCTAGAGCAGAATATCTGTCTTGTCTTTAGGATGATTAGAAGCACGGTGTGGGTTAAATTATGAGGTACATCATTTGTACACTCCATTTGTTATTTTTAGGCTTTGGTGCTGGATGATTTTTGGAATATGTTGCCATAAATACAACGTATGATGTGGTGCAATGCTATCTGTTCTGCTGAATGCACGATGCTCTTCTTGCTCGTTGATTTGATGAGCTACGTCAGAAACAAGCTCCTGAGAGCAAGTGTAAATCCCAACTGGTTTGTAAACCAACCCAATGCATGTATGTGATCCTGAAAGGGTCACCATCTCCTCTGGATACTGGATGCCCTCCCATACAACATGGTCCTAACCATAATTGACGGCACCATCATGTCCAGTTACAACAACGCCTTGCTCCTTCGGCTCCTCACATCCCAATCTCACCCCTGCTCTTGCTATCAATCACAAAGCGTTAAAAAGATTGGAATCCAAATGGAATCCAATGAAGACCTAGGATACTAGGTCT
Source organism: Malacocephalus occidentalis (assembly GCA_900312585.1). NCBI lineage: Eukaryota > Metazoa > Chordata > Actinopteri > Gadiformes > Macrouridae > Malacocephalus > Malacocephalus occidentalis. The sequence goes on along the minus strand of OMOU01053227.1, from coordinate 3,332 downwards.
ATCTCGAGGCAATGCAGGTGGAATTTCCATAGACATAGCAATGAAACATGTTGCTTTAGTTCCTCTGCAAAATGTGTTACTGCCCTGTTTCTATGGCAATTCAATTTCCACTACTTTAAGAGCGATCTTGATCGCAGAAGACACTTATTAGTATAGAGGGACATCCTTGTTTCTTGTCTTATTTTCCCTCTTCAATATTTCCATCGTAATATTGGTTTGTAAGAGGCTACTACACTGAATAATAATAAGCCTATTGGAGGATGTAACAAGTGTTGCACATTCCCCGAAGGACGTTGTGTGTTGTCCATATATGATCCCACATACAGAATGGACGATAAGTTAAACGTGCTGTAGGTATGATGTAAGAGCTATTATTAATTGAGTGTAATTTCTTTAAAATGGCATAGCCATCCTTCAGCTATTAGTGTGTGAAATGCACTGTGAGAATGTAATTTCGAGTTTGACTGCCTCTGTATGAGCCAGATTTTAGACCACTCCCAGCTTATTTCTGACCAATCAGGGCATGTCTTTCCTGATTGGTTCGAGGGAATCCATCTTGCCTGTTAACACGACTCAATGGCAGAGAAATCTAGAGAGGGAGGGAGCAGCGAGGGAGGGTCTATTTTGCTTCAAAATCGTTCTCTCTTCCATTCTTCTGCTCTCACTCTCTCTCTATCTCTCTTTCTGTCTCCTTTCAGCTCTGGGACCTTTCTTAAAGCAGCTTTCGGGTCTTCTACCCTAGAGTCTCACCTCCCTCTCTCCGTCAGTCATCCCTTCAACTCAGCAGCGTCTCTCTTTCTGCTTGTTCTTCTCCGTTCCTCTCTACCTCCCGCCCACCTGCACTTTCCTGCATTTCTTGTCCTCTTACATAAGACGCAGCAAGGTATGGACCTAATGTGTGTGTGTGTGTGTGTGTGTATGTATGGGTATGTGTGTGTGTGTTTTCTAGCCAGCATAAGCTCATAAGAACATGGGATATTTAGCCTCAATAAAGCCTCTGAGATGAGAGACGTATGTGTATGACCACCAAGTTGCTGATTGAAATCCCCTGTCTGCTGTGAAGGGACCAGATGCCGAACCAAAAAAAATAACCCACTAATGTATACACCCATCTCTGAGGAGACGTATCCCAGAGAATATTCTCATACTTTACAGGAGCTCTTCGCTTCAATGAGGTGTAAGCAATGGTCTAGATGTCCTCTTGCATCATTTCCATTACAGAGTCAGAGCTGTCTTGCTTGAGATTGAGAGACACTGGGGTTTGCAAAGCAATTCAACATGATGTATTACTTATTAACCTCAAATACGCCCAAACATAAGATATCATATATACATATGATATCTCCACCATACAATATGTTTCTGCTCTAATCTATCAAAACATTTTCATTTATATTTCGGGCATTTGGCAGACGTTTTTATCCAAAGCGACTTACAAAGAGTTGAAAATATATGTTTATTTTGGAAAGAAAGCTAATTAGTTAGTAGAGTTACTCATACCACACATTGGAATCCCTAGGAATCCCTAAGACATGCCTGTGCTCTGTATCATGCAGTTGGGCGCACAGCATTTTGTCAAAGGACTGTTGGCAAAGTCGGCAGTCTTGTCTTGTATTAAAAGTGGAACGTGGAGTGACAGAGAGCCATAGAGCAGCCATTGTGTTAATATGCTCAATAACATATCTGATGGACTGTGAAATTGATGTGGAAATCATGTAGAACGGCGATGACAAGAAACTTCTGGATGAGCGGGGCACCACATCATCAACACCACGGCATCATTCGACCTCACCTGGTGGCCATATTGGTTAATTGGGTGCGGGAAGCCTTCCAGAATCCTTCCAGAACTCGTTGCAGGTGGCATTTAGAATGTATTTAGATTATTGCATCATTGGAGGGGGGTTGGAGGAGGGGCAGTCATTGTATAATAAAAGGACGTCATTTGTTTGCTCTGTTGATGATAACCAATGCCAATACTTCAAAATGTTCTCAAAATAGCTTCTCTGAACATCAGAAATGCTACATCACATTTGGTTGGCTGAGGGAGCAGAGACGGCCACAGACTGTCCCAGTGGGCGCTGGGCCACAGCCGAGGGACAGGGCGATAGATCAAGTGGACCCTGATTACATTCTAATTAGATTGATAAGCTGCATCTGTGCGGTTGATTATTGAAGTGCCCGTTATTCCATGCATAGCTGCACACAGTCGTTTTGGGTGTCTGCTTTACAGAGAAGCTTTGGCACATTCCCTCAACACTTTCCTGTTTTTGACTCTTGAGCGCACCTCGTCTTCTGGAGCTGACGTACTGGGAATCCTGCCGACTCTCAATTGGCACATCTTCTCTGGGAACAATTGTACAGTCAGGAAATAAACATATTATATATATTATATGTTATATATGTTGACGTTGCATTTATTTTCTCATTTTTTATTTCATTGTTTGTGGTGCAGTCTGTGTGAAAACAAAAAAGTACCACAGACTTATCTTCTTCTTTATGTGAAAACGCTATTAGATATCCATGAAGATAAACATACTGTAGATAGCTTATCTCATCATTTAATATTGATTAGCAATTTGTTTCCAAATTGATTTTGCAGTTGACATTGACATTCACAATCCAAAGTGTCCGAGTTCCCAAACCCTGCTAGAAAATCTGCATTGAAAAACAAATGTCATGTTATGATTACGATACTACATGCCAGGTCCTACCTAATTGAATGGACACCATAACAACCACCACAACTGTCTTACTGAACATTGATAATGCATCCATATTGCATCCACATTGTATGCACTATCCCAAGTGAACACAATACTTATCACTGGAGTGTTACAAAGGCCTGATTGGATCCATCCTATTGATGAGCCATGATGAGCTTCATTCATACATAAGTATTCATGCATGGTGGATACCGAACGAGAACCCGGCAACAACACAGAGTCTGTGTTGAGGGCCACAATGTCCTCTTATCAAGCATGAGATGCATGGATGATGGAGCCTTCAATCGGCCTTCAAAAGTGTGTGTGTTATGTTCAACATTTGCTTTGGCTACTGGTCGCTCCGGTCATTTGTACAGTACCTTAGATTCCCCTTTTCGGCAGATTGGCTTCACCTGTGCGGTTTTCCTGAGTGGTCCGCCTGAGGGCATCTGCCTCGCTATAAAGGGGGCTCGGCCTGGCTGGGGTGTGTTTGGGGGAGGTTCTTCTGCTGGCAACTACACCGTCGAGTCAGGCTGTGCTAGGCGACTGTTTGAGTGTTGGTTGTTTAACAAATCCCCCGACGTTCCAGCTAGAGAGACATGTGTGTGTGTGTGTGGGGTGGGTGGGGCA
>OMOU01053225.1:0-15350 GCA_900312585.1 Malacocephalus occidentalis | reverse complement strand
AATAAAGCCCTTTGAATCTTGAGAGTGAGGAAGAGAGACAGAGAGAGAGAGAAACACATAGACACAAAGAGAGAGAGACAGAGACAAAGAGAGAGAGAGACAGTGAGACAAAGAGAGCCAGAGAGAGAGAGAGAGAGAGACAGTGAGACAAAGAGAGCCAGAGAGAGAGAGAGAAAGAGCCATAGAGACAAGGAGAGTGAGAGAGAGAGAGCCAGAGAGACAAAGAGAGCGAGAGAGAGAGAGAGAGAGAGAGAGCCAGAGAGACAAAGAGAGTGAGAGAGGGAGAGAGAGAGAGAGCCAGAGAGACAAAGAGAGTGAGCGAGAGACAGGGAGACAGGGCATTGGTGTGTTTTAAAGTCATACTTATTTCTGGTAACATGAATTGTGAAAACCTATCCCCATGGTCCCGTGAGCAGCAGTGGAGCAGGAGACACGCCCGTGTATTTAACTACACATATGAGGAAGCAATCGGTATCTGTGTCATGGACGCCTGGGGCCAGAGTGTGGCGCCATGAAGGCACCATTTGAAATGGCTGACAGAAAAACAACGTTTTACACCGTGTTTAAAAATGTGTTGGGTTTTTATAAGGGTGATAAAAATTCCACCAAGGAAACTTATTCTGTTGACAATGGTTAATTCATTGTTTTCACAAAGGTCAATAGATCCTTTTATATGATCACAATCATGGAATTACGCAATTCACAATTGGTCATGATTTCAACCAATAGGTTGCCAGGTACTGACCATTTAATGTTGAGCATAAGCAAATGAATCTCCCTCTAATGTATATTGTCCTCTGTAAATAAGTAAGCTCATTTATTATGGATTCAATGTTTTTTCCAAACCATGCTGTTTTTAGTATTTAAATAATTAAACTAGACATATTTGCTATTGGAAATTGCATTGCCTTTGTCGTGCAGAAACTGTACATTCAATATTTAATAGACATGGTTGATGTACAGCAATTGCTTCTCCTAGTCATGCTATAGACGGTATTCAGATGACATCCCTGAAACCACGCCCCTTGACAGGCGGCCATGTTTATGGTCAAACAAATCACAAGCATAGCGACAACAATGGTGCAAACCTGTGTTATTCATGGCTGTAAATACAGAACGGGCGATGATACACAAAGCAAGCAAAGCATGCACTCATTCCAGACTATTATTGAAAATCAAGCTGATGACACACAAAGGATAATGACAGGAAGGGTTGACTAGAAAGATTTAGTGCCGATAAAGACAAAGACAATGAGCTTTTTGTAACAGGTAAGGCGGTATTTTTGGAAGCATGAAAATATATTCCATGCAGTCCACTCTGTTAATATTATCAAGAATGTATATTGTGGTCTAAAATCACCAAATTGTGATTGAAGTTGCAAAGTTGTAAATTGTTCATTGAGGATTTCAAAATAAAGGAAATGGCAGGATGCAAATCTGGCCTACACAAATAAGAGGCAATGTAAGGCCCACAGTACTACGAAAACAAAGTACAGTCAAATATTTACATTTGTTTTTTTAAGTACACCATTTTCTTTTTCTGGAAACTAAAAACGTGCAGAACATTGAACAAACATATTCACACTGTTTACTGGTGAACTAGTCACTTGCAAACCAAACATCACATGCAAGTGAACATAAATGCATATTTTGTTCTAACAAATGATTATTATTGTACATGAATACATGAATGTACATGAAACGTTAACTAACGAATACATGAATGTATTCATGACCTTTTTCAGGTAAACCTGCTTTCCGACATGACTACGCTCACCCAGACTAGGCCCCATTCTTACACGAAAGGGAAAAAGAACGACAGAGTGAAAAAGAACCAGGGTATATGCACTAACGGTAAACACCTGTACATTTACCATGTCTGGGGACGCAATGTCAGGTAATCCTTTGTTGTCGTTTTGCCAGTCTTGTGTTGTCAACAAATACGGATCAACCCTGCCGATCATGTCCATTTCCATTTGACACCGCTGCCGGGAAAGAGTATCGAGTGTGTTGATGTACGCTTGTCCATCTCTGGCTTTTAATGGCATGTTTATTCAAGGGATAGATGACAATATTCCGAGTGTAGTAAATGATTCGCCTTCGTTTTGTTTGACTTTCAAGATGGTGGTTGGAAGTAGTATCACAACCTCATTGAATAGCATGTATAGGAAAGTATACATATTTTACCAAGTTTGATCACCATTCTTTTAATATGAAGATAATAATTACAGAACAGAAACTTGATCAGTTGTGTGATCAGTATTTCTTACGGTGACAAAATGTTGTGTCTCAGTACTTTTTACAGTTCTAAAGTATTGCGTATGGGTATTGCTGTTGGGTCTGATCATCAGAACACACTGTTCAGACAGCTTACATAACATTTCCTGTGTGTAAATGATATTGACATAGTGGCTCAAAGGCAGTCTCTATAAACAACTCGACAAACACAGGCAGGACTCACACGTAGTCCTTCCTGGGGTAGTAGCTGCCTTGCCCCACGGAGCGGGGCGCAGCTGAGTAAGCCACGCGGCTCTGGGCGGTGGGCATGGAGTACTTCAGCGGCTTCTCCTCCCGGGGCGGGCAGCTGGAGCACAGAATGGCGCCCCCGATGGCCAGCAGGGTGGTGGCAGCCCAGCCCAGGTACAGCGAGGCCCCGATCTCCATCTTCTGGCTGCTGTGCACCACGGGGCTGTAGAACTCCACCACGATGGTGTGCGCCGACCAGGACACGGGCACCAGCTGGGCAACGGCGGCCGCCAGGAAGGTGGCGCCCGAGACCATCATTACACGGGCCTTGGCCGCCTCCCCCTCCACGCAGTTGGTGCACTTGGCGCCCACAATCGCAATGAGCAGCGCCACCATACCAATGACGATTGACACGACGGAGAGGGCGCGTGCCGCCTGCAGGTCCTGAGGCAGCGCCAGCATGGAGTCGTAGACCTTGCACTGCATCTGGCCCGTGCTCTGAGTCACGCAATTCATCCACAGGCCCTCCCAGTAGATCTGCGCCGTGACGATGTTGCTGCCGATGAAGGCCGACACCCTCCACATGGGCAGGATACAGCTGGTCACGCTGAGCAGCAGGCCCAGCACCGACAGCAGCACACCCACCAGCTCCAGCACGAGGGAGGCCATTGCTCACACACCCAGTCACACGCACACACGCACACACAAAAAAACTCACACACACACGGACGCAAACGTTTCTGCGTTTTGGGATCTCCTCGGCGACCAACGAGTTTGCTGTCTGTCTTCTCTTTGTCAAGATATTTGTGTCTCTGCGTCGTTTCTTTCACCAGTTTTAACCACAACTTTTGCAGTATTTACTTGTCTTTCTTCTGAAGAGGATTCCTCCTCCTGAAGCTCTAAGCCACTGTACCTGTTGATCAATACGAAAATAATTGAGTCAGTTCTCACAGTGCGCTGCCTTGGTCTCTCTCTCTGTCTCTCTCTCTGTCGCTCTGTATCTCCACACACTCAATATCTCTCAACACTGCACTTGTTGTCCCGCTGTTGTCAAGCTGTTGTTGATTTTTATGGATACACCTTTTATGACAAACCATCACCCCCGCCTCCACCTCCTAACTGTCATCCATTAATCTGGACCAATCAGATTTGAGCAGGCTTATATTTATTACATTTAAAAGAAAGAAAGAAAGAAAAACACAAGTCAACAATGAGGGGTTTTTTTTCAAACCAAGAGGACTTCTTTTTGACCTATGGTTGTGCAGGGTTGGCCACCTTAACGGCTGCTGAGAGGTAATGAGTGGCTAAGGTAGGGTTTTTACAAGGTAGATGAGTGACTAGTGACTAGGTGTGTGTGTGTGTGTGTGTGTGTGAGAGAGAGAGAGGAGAACTAGGGTGAAGGTGTGTTATGTGTCCATAAGGTGATGACAGGAGCTAACGTCTCCTGTCTTAATGACCATCCACTTCCAACATATGCAGTCTATTCATAAAATACCGTGCGGAAATATGAGGTGTATATTATGCTTCTGTCGTGCTGTTTTGTATGTAACGCATACACTACCTCAATGGCTATTGTTGTCAAAACGATGTATTTAACAAAAACAACAACAACAACATGTTGGGGGTATCGTGTCTGATCATGCATGGGACCTTATGTCCAGAAAATGATGAATTAGGACATAAACATACAGTATTTGGAAATATTTCATAACATGAAATATATTGTCAAATATGGAACATAATCATCGTGGTTCCAATGTGGAAAATACAAGGAGCTCTTTCCTGTAAGTTGCTGTAAATGATTAGCAGTTAGTTGAAAACAATTGCCATGGGAACAAAATGCTCCGTGTTTGGACATATAACGTATAACATATACTTTAATTTCTACACTGACATAAAACTCAAACCTTCTATATATACATACACCATTTCAGAAGTAATGTGTATTTAGTTCTGTGGCAGTACGTGTTGAGTACCTTCAGATGACCCAGCTCGTCATATCACATGGGTCCAAGTCTCTCATGTGTCATAACTCACACATGAGGGACTTTGAACGACCTCCTAAAACGTGGGCACCATGCCAAATATGAAGAGGTCTGTGAGCCACGGACATAAACACTACATTCATGTATAAATGATACTGTGTAAACATATTTAAATGTAATAACAGGAATAAACAGGAATTCTTGTATTGGTGTTCATGTGTATGAATGAATAAGGACGTATTCATCATGTCAGTTTGCCTGTTGTTTTTAACATCTCTGTGTGCCACTAACACAGAAAGGAGAACATCGGTTGAGCCGACGCCCTGTCTGTCTCTTACGCTATTTATTCATTTACTTATTATTGTTATCATATTTTCATGCTATCTTTCAGCATAATAAAACCCCACGATAAGCTATACACAATACAGTAAATGGTACTTCCTCAAGATTAGTTTTGGTCTTTAGTTGCTAGTAAAAAGCGTATCCGGTAATATGTCATAATTAGTTTAAGTAAACTATAACAGTTCCAAAACACGCACAAACACACACACGCACAAACACACGCGCGCACACACGTAACTGAGAAATTATTTGTTGTTTGTTTGCTTTGAATGTTTCACTTTCAAACCTTTGAGGACATCCTAACCAAACATCCGTGGTTACCAGCAACATCTCCTGAACATTCCAGTTCAGGAGATGTTGCTGGTAACCACGGATGTGTAAGGTTGTTTTTTTAACACACAACACATAAACACATTAATATCCCCTTGTTTCTTTGTCTGTAGTTCTCCCCAGGCTATAAAGCCAGACATTAGAGGAAACTAAAGCAGTTTCTCTGTGTTCCTGTGCATCCAGCTAAGACCGTACGTCCTTCATTTCAAAAACTGCTACCCAATCACGTGGCGGTATATCCTCACGGACGACCTCGAGACGCTCCACACTGTGTCATTATAGCACTGTGGGAATGTGTGGCGTGTGTTGTTGGTGGCTGGCTTAATTGGCCTCACCTGGCCCAGTTCGAGTCTGAGGGGTGGGGCTGCAAGCCTAATCAGTGCACCACTGATTAAGTCAGCCACCAGCACACACACTCGGGAGAGAGCGCTAGCATGCTAGCTTTGTTCCACCTGCTCTATCAAACTTCTTCAAACTGGGCTGTCACTCGTCTGCTGATGCAGGCTCGAGAGAGGGCCGATAGGACCACATCTCGTCGCGGAGGGGATAGTTTCACTGACATTGTCACTGAATCTAGGGAAATTCCCAAGTAGACCAGCTGATGGCAGAGAACAGGAGAACTCTTCTCCCTGTTGATGGCAAAACCCAACAGAGAGATGTGTTCTATCAACAGATCGTCGAGATAAAAGAATCCTCTTCCCTTGACATCTGAGTGGCAGATGTCGTAACCGAACAGCAGACACTGGTACTCGTATGCTACGCCCATGAAGGCGAGGTGGAGACATTTCCTGTGCGCCTCGCGAATAGGGACATGGAAGTAAGCCTCTTTGAAAGACGTGAACCAATCGTCCTTTTTTACGTATCAAATCAGAGCTCTGACCGCAGGCATCCAGAATTTTCTCGACAAAACTGACTTGTTCAATCTGCGAAGATCCAGGATAGGTTAGTAACAATTCAGATTAATACCCTATTGTAGCAAAGTTTCTGCTTCACCACAATGCCAGAGTTGTGGCTTTTCTGGGTTCTCCTGAAAAGCGGGAGAGGACAGCGTTGGTTCCAAAATAACATTTTTTTTGTTTTTAATATACAACACAACTTGCAACAGCGCGGTTAAACAACAAGGCGATACAAAAGAACATCCAGTTCCTCTAGTCCGCTGGACTGTGAGTGTACAGAGGGGTTTGGTGTCAGAGTCCTTCCCGAATTTCTCCCGCCGTGCCTGCCCAGCCTCTACTGCAGGAAGAGTGCACAGGTGTTATTAAATAGCGTTCCGTTAATTGCACTCATTCCCTACAGCTGCGTCACATTCTAGGCATTTTTGCTGCTCCGCTCCCCCTGTCATTGCCTGGCAGTGCTAACCACGCCCCCTCATAACTCACACCTATTCATTTTAATAATTCATACTTTTTTGATAGTTAATAATTTTAAGATAATAACCGACCTACAACTGCTCAACTGAAGGGCATTACACAGGGTAGGTGCCACTATTTCAAAGGCTGGATTACCTTTTGATTTGAGCCTAGAGTGAGAGACAACGAGGAAGCCCTTGTCCTCAGACCTAAGTGAGCATGCAGGGCTCTAACAAGAACCTTACATTTCATCCTAAACTTGACAGGAAGCCAGTGTGATCAAGCTAAATGGGAGTGAAGTGAGACATTCTGCTGGACCCAGTCAACATACTTGACTGGACCATCTGTAGACAGTCCAGGGATGGTTTACTGAGGCATTTGAAAGGGGAATTACAGGCATGATTAATCATCTCCAACTCAGCTTGTGATTTGGAGATGATGAACAGACCTGAGTTTGGCAAAAAAAACATGGGACAATGACTTAACATGATCAACATAAAAAACCTGATCAAAAATAACACCAGGATTTAAGTTTAGACGGTACAGTTGAGGAAAGGGACCCAATAGACTGAGCAACCTTGGAAACAATTCTGTCTGAAGCAATAGTAAGAAGTAAGTCTTGTCTGCGCTAAACTGTAGAAAGTTGTTGGCCATCCAGTCCTGACAACCAGACAACAATCATACAAAACAGACAGTGTGTCAGTCTTATCTGACTTAAGAGATATACAGTGAAATACCTTTGCATTTGCTCATAATCAGTCCGAGGGGAAACATATATAAAGAAACTAAGATAAACAGAACTCTATGGCACACCGCAGGATAAAGCAATATAATATCAGAGAGATAGGAGGATAACCAGTCCAGGGCGCTCCCAGAGACACCCACCCACTGCTTAAGCCTTCCCATCAGAGTGCAGTGATCAACAGTATCGAAAGGTGCGCCAAGTGCGAGTAGCACCACAGAGCATTCACCCATTCACCCGTGTCAGAGGACATCATAACATCATTGGAGACTGAGAAGAGCTGTTTCAGTGGAATGCTTCTGGTGGAATGCAGCCTGGAACTTATCAATAATGTTGTGTGCATTCAGAACAGCAGTGAGCTGTTGGGCAACAACTTTTCAAATATTAATTCTTTTTTTAAATAAAAGGCAACTTGGATATTTTGGGTAGGGACGGATCAATGTTTTATTTTTATTTTTTTGGAGAGGCTAAACAATTGCATGTTTAAAATTAGATGGTACACAAGATTGAACATAGCTATTAATAATAGACACCAGGCCCAATAGACCCAAGTACATTTTTAAACAAAGACGTGAGACATGTCATCATAGTGCCCATCAGAGGGTCCACCAGAGGGAAATGGGAGAGAAGCCGTTCAAAATTGATGGTAGAGTTGGGCAGATGGAAAGGGAAGTGGAAGCAGGGCTCTCATCCACAAAGAAGCAGAGAAAGTTATTGCAAACAAAATGTGAAATGTGTCACATCACGCAATTTCAGATTCAAGAGCAATTTACTCATTTAAAAGGGCAGATAATCCAAGTTGTAGAAAACACATTCATGATCAGTAACATGCCGCTCCTCAGAGCAAATATAATCAATATTGTAATATTTTACAATATTGTAAAAACAAGGTCCAAGCTATGACTCCCTAGTGTGCATGGGATCAGACACGTCAGCAGCAAAACTGATTGTATCGCCAATGTGAATATTAAAATCAGCCACAATAACAGTGACTACAGCCGTAATAGTGGGAGTGTCGTGGTGTGGTAGGCGGGAAAGGACCCAATCGCAGGCAGCGGGGCCAACTCAAATTATTTAATTGAAAAAAATGAAATAAACTTGTGCAGGTAGAAACTGTACTCACATGAAAAACAACTACAGAGCAACAAACAAGGATCTGACAATAAACACAGGATTGGGGCAGGTTAAATAAGGACACTAAAGAGGGAAGTGACAACAGCTGAGAACAATCAAGGGCAGGGAAACAGAACAGACTACAAAATGGCAGACTACTACAGGTGAGGGGCAGGTACAAAAGGGAACAGAAGACATGAACAACCAGATAAACTAACACATGAGGAAACCGGAGGAAAATACACATGAAACAAAAACTAGAACATTAGGGGAAAACATACAAGGAAGGAGGTACGCTAAGACAGGTGGGGTGCAGATGGAACACAATAAAGACAAGTGGGAACTAAAGCCCAGCAGGGGAAGATACATAATACTGTCCATCAGGGGGTGCAAAAGGTCCACTTGAGGGCAGAGGCAAATCGTGACAGGTGGGGGTGGTGGAGGGTGTGGGGGTGTTGCAAAGCAGTGGGGGTGGTTTTAGTGGGGGTGGTTTTAGTGGTGGTGGTTTTAGTGGTGGTGGTTTTAGTGGTGGTGGTGGTAGTGATGGCGGTGATAGTGGTGGTGTTGCAAAGCGTTGGTGGAGGCCCTTCCTGTAGTCTGTGGTCATTGGAGAAGATGTATGGAGACGCAGGTGGTCCAAAGCTGCTGTTTGAACACAGAGCGCTGACCGAGTATCAGAGGCCGCCTGTGCCTCGTTTTCTTGGACGAAGTGCCGTGGAGCAATGTGAGGTGAATACTGATCCAGAGATCTGGGAACCGTGGCACCAGGGTGGCAGTGCGCCAGGTTGCTCCCGCTCTGGAACCAATTACTGCCAATACTAGTCTCGGTCCCGTCCTGAATGGGGAATTGGACTCGCTCGGTAGCAGATGAATTGGTCTCGAAAGACTTGTTCTGAGAAAAGGCCAAAGCTGTGTTTGAAATTGCATCGCTACATATTTGGCCTACATACATATTTTATCATCTAATAGACGCATCCAATTTTAGTTAAGTCATGGTGCAGCTATGTTATGAACATAAACAAGCATAAACAAACATGTCCTGAAAACATCATAAACCAATACTTTGCTAATAATCAGAAACAAATCGGGCTTAATGTGCGTTACGTATGACACACATAATGTTTGACCACCAGCAGACATCAAGTCAGTTACTCAGTCCTGCTACTTCCACTTGAGGAATATTGCCAAAATAGTTATCTTTCTTGCAGTTAGAAATGGTTATCCATGCATGTGTGTCCGCCTGCTTAGATTACTGGAATGCTATTTATTCCTGCCTCAGCCAAGATGCTGTTACCCGGTTAGTTAGTCCAAACCTCTACAGCAAGATTATTCACCAAAACCTCATGTCGCTCTCACATCACCCTGGTTCAACTACACTGGCTTCCTATTGAATGTAGCGTTACATTACATTCTCTTCCTCACCTATAAGATGTTAAATGGTCTTGCTCCAGAGTACATTAGTGAACTAGTAAAGCCTTATACGTCTCCAAGGTTACCTCTAAGCAAGGCCTGCTAGTTCTTAACCAGACATAGGGGACAATGCGTTTGTCCTGGGTCCCAGGTTGTGGAACAGTCTTCCCCTGAGAGTCAGGTCAGCTAACTCCCTTGGGTGTTTTAAGTCACAGCTGAAGAAGTATCATGTACACTATCATTGATTTGCAATACCTTGAACTTGGTCATGGCTAACATGTTAGTGCTCTCTCTTATGCGTGTGAAGCTGATGGCTGGTTTCACTTGTGGGCATTGATTAGCCACTGCATCACAGGTATGCAGCCTCACCCAGACCCAGTCTAATCAGCCTGACTGGGGCCAGGTGAGGCTGCATAAACCAGCCGCCAACCACACACACTCCACAATCCCTTGTATCTGCATGAATCAACATTCTGTCAATACAATCTGTGAAGCATTTAAAAATGTAAAGCTTGACAGAGTTTACAAACAGAAAGGTGCTCATACATGATGCACATTGATGTTTGTGAAACTAGGCATGTCCAATACAAAGAGGATAACCCAAGCTGTCCATGCAATATTGGTGTGATTATGGTTATTAAATTAAAACAGATAAGACTTTAATACTTTTACTCCGTACACTTGAACACAAACCTCGCCATATGTATGGGAGTGCAAGTCCAGGGTGCAGGGTTCTCAGAGAGGGTGTGGTCTCAGCACCTTCAGCAGACACGCCCCCAGCGTTTCAGAGCAGAGAATATAGCATTTTTTCATGATTCTGAAACCTAATACTGAACCATTTTTCATTGTATCATTCCAATTGGTCTTGGTGGTTAATAACACATATCTTTGTGGTGTGACAAACTCAGAAACCAAACTGAGACTGTACAGTATAAGACGCTAGTGGTGCCGGCCTTGCAATATGGGTGCGATTACATAGAAGATAAACAAGGGAGATGACAAAGCAGTTGATGTGTTCCATAACAGATGCCTACGAATAATCTTTCAAATTAGATGGCACGACCACGTCAGTGATGAAGAGTTGCTGGAAAAAGCAATATGGAGCACTTGAGTGAAGAAGTGAAGAAGAGAAGATCGTCATGGCAATGTAGCAGTAAGGTGGGGCGCCAGAGGGGAGAAGGAGCAGAGACAAAGACGGCATGGCGGCGCACAGTGGAGACGTTGAGAAATGAGAGAGGCTGGGGTGCTTGGGATGAGGTCTGGGCTGTGGCAGCGGACAGAGAGAGGCGGAGGAGCTCAGGGACGGCCCTGTGTGCCACGAGGCGCTAGGTGGAGAGGTAAGGTTGTTCAGTCACATAAGATGCTCAGCTCATTATCCTAGAATGTGTGACATTTACCTCATGCCTCACTGAGCAAGTCACAGCGTTTATCAGAACAATCAACATCATAATAATAATAAGGTAAATGAACAGAATCAAATATAAAGGCAATGTGTTGAAAAGTGGTACATTGTCTCACCAATATGTACCTAGCCTGATAGTTTGCATAGATTGTTGACTATCCCCTCATCGCCTCTTATCTACAATGAATAAGGTCAACATCAGCTGTGTGATTCTGTATCTAAGTGTAACATTGATAAGTGACATAATCACTCACAAATGTAGATGTGTGATCACCCAGGCAAACATACACGAAGATAACGCTCTCAAGGAAACTTTATTTAGTGCAAGATGATTAGATCGTGTTGATGTTGCAAGTTGACACTTTGGCCCACTGTAAAAGATGGAAAAATGCTTTTTCATGATATTCTGCTGACCGCAGCATTCCACACTGTTTCATTTGGGTGGACTTCTTACATACACCAACAAGCAGTGTCTGATTGTGCTACGAGCCATCGTATTGGTTGAAATGTGTCCCATAAGGCCCTCTGATTGGTCCGTGGATTTTACCTCAGCGACCAACACAAAGTCTCTTGGCACACTTTTGAGCCAATCAGAAACAACGTTGGCCACAGGTATTCTCCAGTACATCCACATGGTTCTAGTGGTTGGTCAAATCAGAATTATGTCACTTTCCTACAACAGCTATTTACTCCATTAAAATATCTCAACAAAATGTCTCATCCACAAGTCAATCCATACAGATAATTTATTTCTATAAATAATTGTATTCTGGTCCAGTCTCTTTCCATTCTCTTTTAAAATCACCCCCTGTTTGCTAACAGAAACGTCGATAGTTAATGATGTTTCAACCTTAAATATATACACACGGTAATGTAAAGATGCACACACATAAAAAGATAAGACATAGTGCTGACATGACTAAGACCATGTGACTCATCGAAATCCGTTTTAAAAGCTTTTATGACACGGGAGTATCGGTGGTACGGACTGCACTTAAGAGAGTGCAAGCCACTGATGTGTTCCGTCTGTCAGAGTGTGTTTCAGGTGATGATTCAACATCTGTACATGTGATGTGACATGAGTCATGAAATGTGTGTGTGTGTGTGTGTGTGTGTGTGTATGTGTGTGTGTGTGTGTGTGTGTGTGTGTGTGTGTGTGTGTGTGTGTGTGTGCTTGTCTGGTAAAACATGCCATGTCAACAGCAGTGACAACAGCTGCTACAGAGACTACTTAAGACCATCAGTAGTTTTGCTGCTTTGTTGCTTTTCTGGTCTGTGTGCCCTGCATTGCTCGTGTTATAGAATGCCGTTTGGATGAGTTCAGAGTTCTGGAACAAATAAATGAATGAAAGAGTCATGACACTTGTTAATAGATTGATTGATTCATGTGTTATTTATTCATAATTGAACTGGCTCCATGTACGTGAGTTAAAGCATGATCTGTGAGTGCCTGTGCTCTCAGCAGATCAACAGCACTCCTCCAGGCCATGCTGGAGGGGGAGGGAGGGGTAAAGCAAACACAATGAGGACGACAAAGAGAGTAGATCGCATCATAAACAACAACAACAACAACAACAACAACAACAACAACAACAACAGCCCTGTTCACTCTACAAGGGAATGAAGACGATGCCTTTTATTACAGGCTATTTTGATCAAAGCTAAACACAAAAAAGGGTGTACAATTGTTTCACATAGCCGAAGGGAGTCCTGTGGGTGTATGTGTGTGTGTGTGTGTGTGTGTGGGTGTGTGTGTGTGTGTGTGCGGAGTAAACCAGTTTGGTGACGCCGTTGAGGTGTTAACCTCCATGGACCTCCCCCTCCTGTGACAAAGGACGTCATATGAACCAGTCCTCCACTCCACATCTCCCATTTGACTGATTGACGAGCTCGCTCTCTCTCTCTCTCCACAACCAAGTGAGGGACAAAACCCAGGGGGCTTTGCGTCACAGCGAGAACACTCAGGCGATCTGAAGCACTGCGGCCTTCTCTTCAAAAGTCAAGACTGAGTAACAGCAAAGGGCCGGGAAACCATCCCTTCCGCCTTCCTCCACTGACTGCTTCCAAGAGCCAGAAGGAACTAAAACCCAAACAACAGAACCAGAACACAACGCCAAACAAAATGGTGTCAGCTGGGATGCAGATGCTCGGCTCGGCCTTGGGCATCCTGGGCTGGATCGGCGCCATCGTGGTGTGCGCACTGCCCATGTGGAAGGTGACGGCCTTCATCGGCAGCAACATCGTCACCTCGCAGACCTCCTGGGAGGGCATCTGGATGAGCTGCGTGCACCAGAGCACGGGCCAGATGCAGTGCAAGGTGTATGACTCCATGCTGGCGCTGAGCTCGGATCTGCAGGCGGCGCGCGCCCTCACCATCGTGGCCATCGTGGCGGGCGTGTTGGCCATCCTGCTGTCGGTGGCCGGCGGCAAGTGCACCAACTGCGTGGAAGATGAGCACTCCAAGGCCAAGGTGGGCGTGGCGGCGGGCGTCATGTTCATCATCTCCGGTGTCCTGTTGCTGGTGCCCGTGTGCTGGACGGCACACACCATTATCCAGAACTTCTACAACCCGTTGATGGTGAGTGCCCAGAAAAGGGAGCTGGGGGCGGCACTGTACATCGGCTGGGGTGCGGCCGGCCTCATGCTGATCGGAGGAGGGCTGCTCTGCGCCAACTGCCCCCCCAAGGACGACACCTACAGGGCCAAGTACTCGGCGGCCAGCTCCAATGGCGGGAAGTCCGGGAAAGACTATGTCTGAGATGGGACCTTGATAACATCATTGTCGTTGCCTTCGAGAAGCGTATCAAGGCACATTTTAAATAAAGGGGATTGTACTACGGAATAGATTCTTGGTCTTCTAGACGGTTCGGGGTGCTGTTTAAATGTCCTGCTAATGCAGGTGTATGCAGGTGTTATTGTTGCCATATCCAACCACACCCAAGAAGTTTGTCTTTTTGTTTTGTCAAAGCCATTGTTTGTTTGATCACAGCTGTTTTTAGATCTCTTTTTCTGAAAGAGATCCTTATAGGATGTTTTAGTGGCTTTGAACTATTTTCATAACCTTTTTATTAAGCATACGTTGGATTTTTTTTTAAATGTTGAGAATAAATATTTTGTTTAAAAATGTAACCCACTCGTCCTGTGTTTGTGAACAAGCCTTTTGTCTTTGAGTGGTGTTCACTGTGCCTCCCTTTGGGTCACACTTGTTGCTGATATGATTCAACGATACACTGGAACTAGTTGACCTTTTTTGTGTTGTAGTGGATTTGCCCACAACTCACATCATGCGATAGTTTTACTGTATTGAATCAAATTCTGCCTTATTCACATCGAAGAAGCCACCATTTTGTGAACGAAGCCCGTGTTGTCCTTCATGTTGGCGTCCATTTTCTTTTCTGTTTTTTTCTTGTGGAGCAGGTCTAGGCGTGCCTGTCGACCAGTCACTGTTCAAACTGTGAGCGGTTCTAAAATTGGGATATAAGTCTTTCACTTGTTAGTTCAAATGAGATTCATTTGTTTTGGTGAATGTGAATGAAAGAAATGTGTTGTTAGTGTATTTTTATTATTATGATTTTGATGAGGATGATCATGATGAGGATGATGAGGATGATGATGATGATGATGATGATCATTAATATTATTATTATTATTCTGTCAGTAAATAAAACAACAAGAACTGGAAAGAAAATTGAAGTGATCTACACGCTTATTTTGTAGTGTTTGTAGCATGTCAGTGTTCAGAAAGAAAGTCCTAGCTTGCACCTGTGAACGACACCTGTGAACGACACCTTTGTTGGAAAAAACAAAAATCCTAAATCACACAGCGCCCCCTGCTGTTACAGTTTAATTATGACAAGATGCAGGGAAGAAGGCTCTCGAACAGTGTTTGTGAAACTTACACTGCATTGAACTGCGGTTCTCCCATCGTTTGGTGAAGCAAAATCAGGTGGACAGATATTTACTTCAAAAACGACATATTGGAGAGAACCTCAGTCATAGCGGTTATTGTGTGTGTGTGTGTGTATGTGTGTTTAGTGAGTGTGTGTGTGTGTGTGTGTGTATGTGTGTTTAGTGAGTGTGTGTGTGTGTGTGTGTGTGTATGTGTGTTTAGTGAGTGTGTGTGTGTGTGTGTGTGTGTGTTGGCAGGCAGTTACACAGGTGGAGGAGGTGAGGCATTGTCTCGGTTCTGTTTAGCTAGAAGATACCAAATG
>OMOU01053221.1:0-10892 GCA_900312585.1 Malacocephalus occidentalis | reverse complement strand
GTGTGTGCATGAGAAGCATGATTGTTGTGTAGAGTCTTATCGATGGGGACTTGGATTTACATTTAGGTCATTTGGCAGATGCTTTTATCCAAAGCGACTTACAAGGAGGTACATTTGTAGAAAGAGAGACAGCAATATATCACTGTGGTGCATAAAGTAGATATTTGTCTCATCATTATTAACACTAATAGGAGTTAATTTGTATCTCGTAAAATCGAATCGAATGCATACATATTTATGGATCCAAGTTTGACATTCTGTCTTGCAGGTCCAGGCGCTGTCCTTCCACCCGTTTGAGGCTCAGACCCTGCTCTCCGGGTCCTACGACAAGTAGGTCATTGGGCCGTTCATCTCTGTTCAGCTGCGTGTCATTATCGTAGGTCATCAAATGTCATCAAATGTGATGTATGATTATAAATCATACATCACATTTATATAGCACTTTACTCTAAATACTGGAGTGGTAAGTGGTGATGGTGGTAAACTCTTACCACCATCACAACTCTTTAATAAAATACTTAAATCAAAACTTGTGGGAGTTTTGCATGTGGGAGAAAGGGTTTAGCGGGGGAAGGCAAGTCTGAAAAGGTTTTTGTTTTTTTGAGGGCTTTCTTTTATAGCCTTCAATATCCAATCTTCCAGTTCCATGTCAAGTGTTATTAAGGTTCTATTCTGTTGGTAAAGAACGGCGGTCCTGTATGACTGCCGGAGTCCGGACGGCACGCGCACCTGGAGGTTCAGCGGACAGGTGGAGCGCGTCACCTGGAACCACTTCTCTCCCTGCAACTTCCTGGTGCGCCACTTCCTGTCCCTGTTTGTGTGTGGGGGGTGTGTGTGTGTGTCATGTTAAGGCTTCCTACACTGAGCTGACGAGGCACAAATCCTGCAAAGAACTATGGCACTAAACCTGATTCTGTTGTAAAATTGTTTTGCTATTCAGGCGAGCACGGAGGACGGCTTTGTGTACTGTCTGGACGCGCGCTCGGATAAACCCGTGTTCACACTGAAGGCCCACGATGGCGAAGTGACGGGTAAGGAAGGACACCATCAGACCTGATGCATTAAAGGACTCCTATTACACCACCGGGTGTGAGCGTGATTAGCCCTGCCAAGCGGTTTCAAAAAACAGTTTCACACCTGGTGGTGTAATAGGAGTCCCTTTTAATCTGCAGGCTTGTCGAACACTTGCATATCTGACTTCAAATCCCCCCCCGCAGGTCTGGAGCTCAGCAGCCAGATTAAAGGATGCCTGGTCACGTCGTCCGAAGACAAGCACGTCAAAATCTGGGACATCCTGAGCAACAAGCCCAGCCTAGTGCACACCAGGGACATGAAGATGGTGCGTGAAATGTCTTGGCGTCATCGTCTGGGTGCCAGTGGAAGACACTAATTAGCCTAATTAGTTGTGGTTGTGAAATTAAAGCGCGTGTGCACTCAGGTGTGCACGAGACGTGTCTATGATGGCTAAGCATCAGGTGCAATATGCGTTGTGGCTTTTACTTTGAAGGAACAAAAATATCATGTGCTATAATTTCCTTTACATATTTACCATATTATAAGCATCAGTCAATCAAAACGATTATTCATCCATTATTTAAGTAATATTGTTTTAAAATTCTATTTAAAAAAACATGTATATGTAATATATTTTAGATATATGTAGGTGTATTGTGATTCTATTTGGCTTCTACGCTTTACATGTATTATTCTCTTGTTTTTGTTATTTTTAAACAACCTTTGCTATTAATAGCTATCTTGTGTCCAAGCGTGTATGTATTGTATCAATATGTATTGTAGAACTATCTTCAAAATGTTTCAATACATTGAAGCTTGAGTATACAGAACAGTATTCAGAGTACAATAACTCATTGTCACTGCGGACCAGATGAAACCGATGTTTGGAGAGTGAACCTCTCTTTGTGCTTCCCCTCTGGCCCACCAGGGGGTGGTGTTCTGTGCCTCTTGCTGCCCTGACCTGCCCTTTGTCTACGCCTTCGGTGGTCAGAAGGGCGGCTTACGAGTCTGGGACATCAGCGATGTCGCTGCAGGTATGGTTGAACACACACACACACACACACACAGAAGGTTTTTAAGGGAATGTTTCAACTAAATTTGCAATCACTTAATGATTGTCATTGTCAATATACTTTTTGAATGTCACTTCTGCATTTTGTAAAGCCCTCGCCTGCATAAACTCTCCTTGCGTTGTAATTCTATGTGCTCTGGTGTTGAGCTGTTGCGGTGTCTCTGTTGCCCCCTAGTGGGCCAGACGTTTGGCAGCAGGGAGCGCCTGGTGGTGAGCACAACGGGAGTGTCGGAGGGGACGACGACGATCGCTGCGGCTGAGATGGAGGTCTCCTAGCGACTCAGCCTGATGGAAGGAGAAATTGATTTGTTAGTTATATATTGCTTGGATGGCGTTCACTTGGCAAAACCTGTGCTTGTCCACTTTGTGAGCTGAGTTCGTGGACGGCGGTTCTGGTTGTTGGAATATGCGGCTGAGGACTTGTGGGGGGGGATTTTATCATTTCCTTTTTTTTTTAATGCTATTGCCCCTAAGAATTCAAAACTAAATCTCTCTCAAATCAGTTGCATTGTTCACGGGATGGGAACAAATGACACCATGTGTTACATGGTGCAGTGCATTGAAGTTGCCTAATAATATGCGCAACAAGTACAACTACCTGTACCATGTGTATATATCTGTCTCTTTTGTAAACAACTGCTATTAAATATTTTATGCAATGTTCCAACTTGTGTGTGAAGGTTTATTGTGTGCAAATCACCCCAGCAATGGGAGAAAACTGCTGCAAACTGAATTGTGAGTAATCCAGCTAGTATGCAAGATGCTTACATTTAGTTCATGTTTAGTTTATGTGTGTACTTGTGTCACGTATTGAGTGAATGTCAAATTTGAAACAATTACAGAAGTAAAAGGTCCAAAAGAATTCTTTCACACAAAGCAAAAGGAAATATCCTTACTCCTCCTTACTCATTCATACCTGTTACAATTGTCTTTCGGAGTTTACCCTTTGCAAGGGGAACCAATGTGTGGTAGCTTGTAGACAGCACGGAACTACTATTGCGTCGGACATCATTCATCGTTGCCCAAACATGGCGTCGGGTCGCCTGTGCAAGTTAAAATCCCTCTCACGGCTTTATAATACCACATTAATATCACTATCAACGCGGCTCGGACAAAGTAAGTTCAGTACACATCATCCCAATAACACTGCATGTGGAGGAAGACGAATATATTTAATGTCGCTTACATATGACGCTTTAATACCTTCTAAGTGTTATGAGAATAAATGTAATTGTAACTATACGTTTGGTGTGTTGACTGATGTGCTTAAATATTTCAGCATGTGTGGAGCCAACTGTGTATAAATCAGGCGTCGCTCGGCCGTCGTTCAGTGATGCCAATTGGTAAGACATCACATTGACAAGCGTGATATTTGACACTTTAAAGAGGGCCAATTATACTGACACGTCTGGGTGGGGTCGGTCATTACAAGCTGTTTTGAAATTATCCTCTGACTAAAATTGTGACGATTTGTTGCCTTTGGGTCTGTGCTTCGGAATTAGTTCTACGTACATAATTATTGCTGCATTCATATTTGTCCTGTTTCAGCCAAGTGGAGGTCGGCGTGACCTCGGATGGAAGCGCCATAGTGTGCTACCATCCCACTATGCAGGTTCCATATGAGTTGACCCAGGTAAGCCTCTGTGTGTTCTAAAGCGTCTCCAGAATTCATCATTATTTGTTAATCAAGGTCGATTTTGAGCGATTTACAGACTTCCCACGGGTAGCGGAAACCCATGAAAGTTTGTGAAATGTGAGAGGAGGAATAGACATAGGTCATTGAGACATATGGCTCTTTTTAATGGCTGGTTGTGCTTCTGTAGTCTGCTATTTCTCAGTATAAACATTGTCAGTGTCTCAAACCATGTTGCTGTGTTGGGACCTTGAATTTGATGTTTAAGAGGGTGTGTGTAGTTGCTAATGTTGTGTGCACATTTTGGGCATTTGGCAGATGCTTCTAACCAAAGAGTACATTTGGAGAAAGAGACAGCAATATATCACTGTAGTACATAAAGATAAGAATAGAACAGGTTTTGAGCATTCATAGTTACAAGGCTGATAGAACGAGTTTAATAATTGCTCGGTTGCCTGAATATTAGCTGGGATAAGAGCAGAAGTGCCATTCTGAGTGCATTACCAACATCTAAGAACAACCTGCTAAACAGTGCTAAGAACTATTAATAATGCCAACAACACCTTTAACGCTACCTATCTGTCACCACCAGGTGGTGCTACCCATGCCGGGCAACACTATTAATACTATTAATAATGCCAAGGTGTACAAACATGCAAGTTAGTGCTAGCATTAGGAGAGGGAAGGTGGGGTGGAGGTGGTTATGATTGAATGTCACTCATCCAAAAAGAAATGTGCTGATTGGACCACGATGACCTCTTCTTCAGCCAATTGAGCGGCCTGGGCCACTGAGCGATGTGGCGGAGAGCCAGGAGCAGGTTATCAAAGCCCAGCTCAGCATGGAATCGCTACGGGGGGAAAAGGGCCCCACCATCGAGCAATTGAGCAAGATGTTCTTCACCACCAAACACACCTGGTATCCCGTCGGACAGTAAGTATGCACATTTAAAGGTACCTGTATGTAAGAATGGGGAATCCGTTTCAGGGACTCCACATTGGATTTCGGGGGCACAAATTGCATTCAATTGACAGTCTTAAGAGCTTTGTAGAACAGCACCTGAGTACCGTATGTCGGTTGAAGTCTAATGTTTTTTTTGTTTGTTCACAGCGCTCGCATGAGACGTATAAAAAAGAATCCGGCCAAAGATCGATAACTTTGTTATTGTCCATCCAATTATATGCTGCATAATAAAAAATATATAAATACTGTTTGTGTTTGTACTGTTGTTGATTGAGAATTGCTCATGATTACATTTTGCTTAGATACAGAGGTTGGTAGAGTAGCCAGATATTGTACATGTTGTAATTGAAAGTACTGTTACTTTGCAAAAAGTACTCAAGTAGAAGTAAAAGTCACTATCTATAACAACTTGAGTACGAGTAAATATGTATTGACTGATAAAATTACTTAAGTAACAAGTAACGTTTGAAGTACTTTTTGAAACGCACTGGCACGCTGAACATGAACTGATATTTATTTTTCAACTTGTCACATCACCTGCCGCATCCACAGCTGGGCAATATTCCTAGTCTCTCCCGCCCCCCCATAGATGATAGAGTATGGGGTTGATCGGTGTACTCACTTTTATGACTTCCAGAAGACCACTTGAGGTGTGATCATATATTTCACAGTATATGGTGGTGGCAGTATGTCTGGGTGTAACACTTTCATGGGTGTGAGCAGGACTTGAACCCAGGTCTGCATATTGCTATCACACTGTCCAGCCTGCTACACCACCAGGCACATACTGTACATGCAATTCATATGACGCCTTGTGGTTTATAAAGTATGGAAAGACACCGTCAGTGTCTACAGGGAAGGTCACTCGAGACAATGTTGGAATATGTATGTGACGAGGTCTTTAACTCAGGTCTGCAGATTGCTATCACATTGTCCTGCCCACTACACCACCAGGCACACGTCGATGGGTTGGTGTAGCGCTCATATTTGACGTTGCAGTATGACGCCTTGTGGTTTCTAAAGTGAGGTTTGGATGGGACAGGCCGTCAGAATTGAACCGGTGCCTTCAGGTGTGACGACATATTTGACTAACTGCTCTGGGGCACGGTGGCACAGTCAGTAGTGCTGTCGCCTCACAGCTAGAAGGTCCTGGGATTGATTCCCGCCTGGGACATGGTTGGTTCTCCCTGTGTCCTCAGTGCTGGGATTTTGTGAACAGCCCTTTCTGTGTGGAGTTTCCATGTTCTCCCTGGGGTTCCTCCATATATATAACCCCTCTAAAATCATGGAAGGAGCCATCCGCGGAGGAAGATGGCCATGGATGGGATAAAAGCGGAGGAACATTATCACGGCGACACCTATGGGTGTGTGTGTGTGTGTGTGGTGGATTGGGAGGGCCGCCGTGCACGGGTGTACATGCATGGTATGACCGCGACAATAAAGACGAGGGTTGTCCGTCCGCTAATTGGTGTGAATGCTGAAAGCATTCACAACATATGTTATTGGTGTGAATGCTGAAAGCATTCACAACATATGTTATTGTGTGTTTATTATTATTATTCCACCCCGTTTTTTGCCGCGCTACTCCTCCCAGAGTTTTCGACGTAGAAACTCCGTTCAAAGCTTAAAACGTGCGCCTCAATTGGGAATCGATTGCTATGACTGTTCTAAGAGATAACAGATAACACCTTTTTTGTTTTTTTTGTTTCACTTTTTCAAATGTTCACCACGCATTCATGCTTTGAGCTACAAACGTCATTCCAACACTAAAATATTGCCACATCTTCCACGCAGTCAACGTATTAATCATCATCGAAATCGCATTAAAACTTTTAAAGATATGACACGTTGTTTAAAGTATGGTCAAAACGACTTTAACATGAGTGTGTGTGTGGTCCAGTGTTCAGCGCTAGAGCGGGTGACGTCATCGCTAGAGTGCAGAGGAGGCGAAAAAAAAACCCGACAATCTCATACTAAACTCACACAGAGAGAGTGAACAACAACACACGTGTTATTAACCAGCTGGCTAGCTAGCTAGTAGTACATTGTACATTGTGCAGTGGGTGACATCACGGCTAGGGCGAACATACGGCATTCACACCGCAATTTCTCCAGAAATTGCATTTTCTAGTCTATATATGAACTTGGAAAAACAAGTTTGGAAATTTGTGTTCATTGATTATTTCTGTTGTTTCAATGCTAATTGGCATTGTATTGTATATGGTTGGAAAGCCTGTTTATTTACCTTGACAATGATCTCTGTAAGGATCATGCATTTGTGGGATGAGCAGCACAGCGGATTATGTGGGTAGTGCCCTTGTGAAGTGTGTCCAAATTCTCTGCCAATGCTAAACACTGTATCCTCCTGTTGGTATTGACTCTTGTTTTTAGTTGTTTGGTGTATTGGATGATTGAACTCGCCAGTAACAAAGAACAAACGAGACATATTGGCAATTTTACACTTTATTCATTTCATACACCGGCATGGGTCTGGAAACTTGGCAAGCCATTCTCTCTACTCCCACTTTCTGGAGGTAGCCTGTGAGGCTCTGTGAGGGCGAGCAGTTTTCCCCAGTGAACAAGAGGGTCACCTCCATGCAATTGCAAGTCGCTGGGGGGAAGGCTCTGACTGCTGTGTGTTCTTATGCACCAAACAGAAGGTTTGGGTAGTGAGGGTGAACTCCTGAACCCGTCCAACCTGCCCTCTGGGGAAGAGGCAGAGTCCGAAGCCTCGGAGGAAGCCTCACCCATATCCTTGGCAGATGTCGCTGAAGTAGTCAAAAAGCTCTTCAGTGGCAAGGCACCTGGTGTGGATGAGATTTGCCCTGAGATGCTGAAGGCTTTGGTGCTGTCGTGGCTCACACGCCTATTCAATGTCGCCTGGGGGTCAGGGACAGTACCTGTGGCGTGGCGGACCGGGGTGGTGGTCCCCATTTTCAAAAAGGGGGACCAGAGGGTGTGCTCCAACTGTCAAGGGATCACACTGCTCAGTCTCCCCAGGAAAGTTTATTCCACGGTGCTGGAAAGGAGGCTCCGGCCGATTGTCCAACCTCAACTTCAGGAGGAGCAATGTGGTTTCCAGTGGACCAGCTCTTTAGGATTGTTGGGGGCGGGGGTCATGGGAGTTTGCTCATCCAGTCTACATGTGCTTTGTAGACTTGGAGAAGGCTTATGACCGTGTCCCCCAGGGAATCCTGTGGGGGGTACTGCAGGAGTATTGGTAACCGGGCCATTGGTACGTGCCATTCGGCCCTTGTACAAACAAAGTGAGAGCTCTGTCCGTTGCATCCCTGCTCTTTGCAGACAATGTAGTTCTGTTGGCTACATCAGACTGTGACCTCCAGCATGCACTGGGGTGGTTTGCAGTCGAGTGTGAAGCAGTCAGGATGAGAGTCATTACATCCAAGTCTGAGGCCATGGTTCTCTCCCGGAAAATGGTGGAGTGTTTCCTCCGGGTTGGGAGTGAGTTTCTGCCTCCAGCGAAGAAGTATGTCAGGGTTCACGAGTGAGGGAAAAATAGAGCGGGAGATGGACAGACGGATTGGTGCGGCGTCTGTGCTAATGCCGGCGCTGTACCGGTCCTTTGTGGTGAAGAAGGAGCTGAGCCAGAAGGCAAAACTCCATGACCGAAAGAATTAGATTGCGCATACAAGTGACCAAAATGATGGTTGGAAGGCTGGGCTCAGCCTTATAGATAAAAGTGAGGAGCTCAGACATATGGAGGGAGCTCGGAGTAGAGCTCCTGCTCCTCTGCATCAAAAGGAGTCAGCTGAGGTGATTTGGGCATCTGATCAGGATGCCTCCTGGGCGCCTCCCTTTAGAGGTTTTCCAGGCACGTCCGACTGGGAGGAGACCCTGAAGCAGACCCAGAACCCGCTGGAGAGGTTATATATCTCATTTGGCCTGGGAATGCCTCAGGATCCCCCAGGAAAAGCTAAAGAGTGTTGCTGGGGAGAAGGGGGCCTGGAGAGCCCTGTTTAGCCTGCTGTCTCCGCGACCCGGCCCCAGATAAGTGGAAAAAATTGATGGATGGATGGATAGTGATAATGTCCCACACCATGACACTGCCCCCACCAAAAGGTCTTACTCGATCGTTGCAACAATCAGCATAGCATTCTCCACGTCGTCTTCATACTTTGACCCTGCAATCCAACTTCCGCAGACAGAACCTGGACTCATCTCTGAACATGACTGTGAGCCATGAGGGGGCGTGGTTAGCGCTGGCGCGCAGTGACAAGGGGAGCGGAGCGGCAGGAATGCCTGGAATGTGACGCAGCTGTAGCGAATGAGTGCAATTAATGCTATATAATAACACCTGTGCACTCTTCTAGCAGTAGAGGCTGGGCATCAAAGGCAAAAGGAGACCGGAGGGACTCCAATCGCCACCTCCCGCGGAATACTCCCGGACGATTATAATTATTATTGTCATCATCATCATTATTATTTATCTATGCGGTGATCAACCCGCACTGTTTGAGTTGGGGAAATAAAACACCCGTTGTTGGCATAAAATCCCGGACACAACCCTTTTCCAGCAAGAACCCCGGAAAGCCACATCAGTGGCATTGTGGTAAAGAAGGAACTTTGCTACAATGACATTCCCCCACAGGTTCAGTTTCCATTGTCGATGTCGCCCACTTCAGCTGTGCTGCTCAAGTTGAGCATCATTGTAAAGGTAAATAATCAGGCTGTCCAATGGTACATAACAACAGAGAGTTTAGATACATATACACATATATGACTGTATATGTGATGTGTAGTTCCTTCTATGGTTCTTACCAACAGAGTGAAGTCGCTGCTGTCATAGAAACACATCTGGAATGCTGGGTTGTTGGAGTACGGCTATAAATCACTCTTGATAGAGTTAAATGGTTTTCCTGCAAAATACATGAAAGCATAAGCAAGCATATTGCTGTGTGTAGAGAGAACAGACAGACATAGACAGACTCTTGTGGACATAAACAACTTACAAAATAACAAAAATAATTTCTCAGCTAACAGTAACCCATTTTTGTAATATATATTTACTGTATATAGAGTATATAGTACACGTTTTCATAGATGTGGTATATATTCATGAGATATTCATTTCTCAAAAGCATTATCTCAGGTTGGTTGGCTGACTCAATAGGGAAATGGAGATACAACACTAGATGCCACTACATCTTACACACTGCACCTTTAAGATGCCAATGGCAGTAGGGACAAGATGATGATGATGTTTGGTCTTTCTAGGAAGGGCCCTGTTTTGAGTCATTGAAGGTTCATATCATCATTACAAGAAGAACGCGAAGTACTAAACCATGTCATTAATTTCATTATGGTCATTAACGTCATTCCTGCACAGAGCCACACAATTATGGAATAATATCCCAGTTAATACCTAACTATACCTAATAACTATACACGGGGCATCTTACATCCTACTTAAAAGGAAATGAGATATGTTACATGATTGTAAAAATAATAATAATTATCTGTTCTTATTTGATGGATGAAATTGTTATATATTTACACTAGTTTGCCTTAGAGTGATCTCCATTTAATTTGTTGGTACAAAACAGTTATGTTGTTTAAGTCTGGGCCCCAGAGGGATCCTTTAATAAATAAATAAACAGGCTAGCAAAGCAATTGGAATAACTAATAAGCAATTGTAATAAAATAATATCGATTCTTCTTGAATATATCAGTATTCTGCTTGCTCATGTCTACGTGCCCTTGGACTGATTCCCACCGGCTGTTCCTGAAAAGTTAAGATGAGATACTTTATTACTCCCCGTGTGGTGTTGCAAGTACACAGTAGATTAGATTAGATTAGAATATATTTTATTGACATTGCACAGAGTACGCATACCAGTACAATGAAATACAGTTGTAGTGCTGTCGCCTCACAGCTAGAAGGTCCTGGGATTGATTCCCGCCTGGGACATGGTTGGTTCACCCCATGTCTTCAGTGCTGGGATTTCGTGAACGGCCCTTTCTGTGTGGAGTTTCCATGTTCTCCCCGTGCTCCCTGGGGTTCCTCCATATATATACATTGTATATATAACCCCTCTAAAAACATGGAAGAAGACCGTCGCCTGACCAGTGGCGGTTGGATCGAGGTGGTCCCCGGGCGCTGCACTAGCTGCCCACCGCTCCTGGCCTGACCGCGGAGGAAGATGGCCATGGATGGGTTAAAAGCGGAGGACCAATTTCACGGCGACACCTAT
>OMOU01053220.1:0-11239 GCA_900312585.1 Malacocephalus occidentalis | reverse complement strand
GGTTCCTCAGGATTGTGTATGTAAGGGTAACAGACAGTATAAGCAAATCTGGGCGCAGAGGAAGAGAGAGAGTGAGAGCAAGAGAGAGAGAGAGAGAGAGAAAGAGAGAGAGAGAGAAAGAGAGAGAGAGAGAGAGAGAGAGAGAGAGAGAGAGGAAAATGGAGACAGCAGTGAATCAGACACTGGGAGAAATCAGAACCCTCCCACAGGAAACTGGGCTAAAGCACTCATCTCCTTGTATGGTAAAAAAAACTCCCCCAAAAGCCTCAGGATCGTCTTGGGAGTTACAGCCAACGGACTGCTAAGTATAAATCACAGAGCTATGAGAATGGCTGAGCGGCAGACCGTATCCATGCCGTGTTTCTGACGGAGGCCGATTACACAACACAAATGAAGATTTTCCTCTGTTGATAAAAGGTTATTCTTCATTCGGAGGCAGAATGACGTAGGACGACACACTATTGTACATACGTGGAAAAGGCTCACTCCAAATACATAGATGTCCACTGGGGGGTGCAATAGCAGTGAGTCATTGGCTACCTGCCTGCCTATATGATCACTCAACACAACACAACCTCTCTCTCTCTCTCTCTCTCTTTTTGTTCAGGTTGTCTCTCTTTCTTTCTTGTTGTTCTCTCTTCCTATGTATATAGAAAGAGACAGAAAGAGAGACTGAAAGATATAGGATAGAGACAGACATACTGAATATAGATATAGATATTGATATCTATAGACAGACAGACATATGCACGTGCACGACACGCTACACATGTCATCTAAACGTTCCTTGTACAAACATGGAGGGTTTTAGAACTATAAAAGATCAGCTCACCTCGGTGTCAGCATTACCACACACCATAGGCATGGTTTACTGTGTCTCCGCATTGGAAGACATGCTGGCTGTTATATTTGGAAAGGCGACTCACTGGAGGCCATGTCTTGTGCCAGTGATTATAATCTATCCTGCTCCCATCAACCCGAGGGACCGGGCTTCTGTCTCTATGATGGAGCGTTCAACCCTCTCCCATTCCGACGATGACAACGCTCTCCCAGGCCCGCTACAATATCGCTGTTGAAGGAAATGAACAGCTGTATTAAACGCACTACCAGTGTACAGAGATCGGTGGGCAGCTAACGGGGAGATGGTAGGCTACATGTGACACGTACATGCATAGATATCCATTCGATATTTGGTGTGAAAAGCACTTTTCAATACTTTGTATGCATGCCCACCATGTGGGTTGTATGGATGTAACAGTAATATACAAATATTACTGTGTGTGTGAGTGGGTGGGTGTGTGGGTGGGTGTGTGCGTGTGCGTGTGTGGTTTGTGTGTGGTTTGTGTGTGGTTCATGTGTTGATGTGAGTTGATGAAGTTCCCTACAAGTTCATTGTATATCCTTTTATAGACTAAATGGAGAGAAGGGGATTTGGACAGCTTTGGCTCACCTTAGTTTACCTTCTCTGTGCTCATAATTCATTTTTTGGACAGAACAAAGAAACAAACAGTGACCTCTTGTGGAGACATTACGTATTAGCCACATAAAGTATGTCAGTATGTGATTTGTTTCTACCGACTCGGGCAATGTTTGAACACACACACACAGACACACATACACAATGAACCAATGAGTGCGTCAATAAAATGTATAAACCTTCATTTCAGCACCTAACTTCCTAAGCGAGTGCACGCCAAGAGATTTGTGGCAGCTGTGTGGGTGCATGAGAGTGTATGTGCATGACAGCATTGTGTGTGTGTGTGTGTTTTCACACTTACTCAGGGCAAGTCATTCAAAACACGTGCACACCCCCTAAGCATGTGCATGAGGAAAGATGCCCTCGTATTATTATTAACACATCATAGCAAATTACATCCATACATCCATAATAGTGATGCTCAGTGTTGAGCATGGTGCATAGACTGTAACAATGTTGTGCATAGATATGATTTTGTTTTTTACATCTTCATGCACTCGAATATAATACACTCAACTACAATGTAACACACGATACAGCATAACAAGGAATAAATAACGAAAATGGGCCGATACACATTTTCTTCTGCACTAGGCAGACATTGAGAAGAACTTTTGTTTCTTGTTTATGAAACTGAAACCATAACTTTGCTACCAAGTATTGGTACCAACCAAGTATGGAGAAGCAACTACGGGGGATTGTGGAGAAAAGGGCAATGGGACGGGGATACAGATTGGACATGCGGGACACAGTGGCGCCATCTGCTGGTCAAGAAGAGGATGGGTTTTTTTTTCCAGTGTTGATATATTGACATATATATACACATATATTGAAGTGGGTTAGGAGCTCTGAGTAAGATCGTGTGATTGAACCTTGGCATTTAACGTCTACACCACAATAATCGCTGTTTAAAAGACACGCATGCACGCACACACACACACACACATGCACACACACACAGACACACACACGCACAGATTCCTCCTAGCTCATCGCTGGCAGGCTTGCATGTCACACTCTGGGGACAATCTGGGTAATTAAGACCGGAGGGCTTATCTACACTCACCAAACACATGACAGAAATATCATAGCCTTTTTAAACAGTAACATTCTTATAGCCCAGCTCTTATTGCCAACTGCTTATACTGTGTCTCACTCCCTGGCCTCTGTGTGTCTCCCCCTGTTGGCCCCTGGATTAGGAACCCTCAACAAGAACATGTCCTCTCCCTCCCCCCTATGTTGACTTTTGTATGGTAACCCTGCCTGTTAATCATTAATTTCACGGCTAGTTGCCACACTATATACATTACATACGCACACACCCATTTTGATTCTAGAATCATAAATATGCTTTAACGTACTCTTTCTCTAGCTTGTAGCAGGTGTTGGTGTTTAGTGGACTGTGGTCACTGACTCATGTTGCTTATCCTGCATGAAAACATGGCTTTGGTTTTGTATCCACTTCATCCTCCAACGAAAAGAATAGAGTGCACTGCAGACGACCTGTATTCCATCCTCGCTGGGCAGCAGCAGCAGTAGCAGTCCACACATGATCCAAATACAGATTCGTTTATTCAACACACACACAACCGCAGACATGTCGACACACATACTTCTCAGTTCAACCACAAGCAGGATTTGGCTTGGCGGACCAGTGTGACCTTTCCATATTTACATAACTGTCAGCGATTGCTCCTCCTTAAGTCCAGTCGGACAGAACAGACATTCCGATGTAACAGGCAGCCGTGCTGAGAACACTTCTCCTTTTAGTTCTGATTATGATAATTATTCGGATTAACCCTAAGACTTCTATATTATTTCAATAGGGATTTGGGTATTCTATCATATTATATACATTTTGAAATATTATATTAACTTTCTTTCTGAATTAAATGTGCTTAAATGTGAGACTTGAAGCAAATAGAAGTCATTTGTTTGTATTTTGAGGCTGTAATGTCATGAATACGGACGAATCGTGGAACAGTGTCTGAGCACTGAGTTCCTCAGGGTGCCATATTTGTCAGTCATCAATCAGTAGAAATAGTAACCATGACTTAACTATGGCATACCATGTATAACATTTGTATAAGAAACTCTATACAACCAATCCAATTTGTTCTAGATAGCCAAAACAAATCTTCATATTGTTTTTTTTAAAACACGCATTGTGTAAAACTTTGCACTTATTGTCTAACTGTGTGATGTGCTTTCATCAAATTATGGGGCCGGTTCCACAGTTCTGAGCTGCAGGGGTTTATAACAAACCAGAAGCCTTGGGCACTGGGGCTCCAGCTTCACTATGGGCCTGATTCATTAGCACAACTTTAATCTGCTTAGTGGAAGCAGAGCCCTGCGGTCTATCACACGACTAACAGTGGAATGAGTGAGGTGGGGTTCACCGCAGCTCCATAAACATGTTGAAATGATGGACAACAGAGGCAAAGATACACGTGTACACACACACACACACACACACATATATATATATATATACTGTATATACAGTATATACAGTATGAACATTTGTGTGTGCATGTGTATATGCATTATCCATACATGCATATACATATAAATACACATATGAACAAATAATACTCCTACATCCTAGGAAATGTAACTGACACTATTTAATCATTTGTCAAATATTGTGGATGGTCAACGTCTGTACGGCTGTAACCCCTCCTGTCCCATAGGGGGCACCAACGGCATATTGGCGTCGTTGGTAGCAAAAAAAAAAAGGGAAGGGTCTCTTGCCTTTTTTCTCATTTCAATACTATGACAGCTAAAGTGTTACGGGATACGAGCATCCTTCGTTGAATTTTAAACCGCTTGCTATTAAACCGCTTTGGCGGTATAAGTGTTGAAGATGTCTGCAAGTGCGGTGTACGTGTTGGATTTAAAAGGAAAGGTAAGCTAACCGTTGCTTACTAAGCCAAGTCTTCTAAACATGCTAGCTAGCTGTTAGCCATCGGCTAGCTCATGCATATTTCCTAGTGACAGCTGCTGCAATGAAACACAGTTTAATCAAATGATGTGGCAATCATGTGGGTTGGATCTCGGGTTCCCATGAAATACCATTGATTTGCCTGTGCCAGTCTGATTTTACAATGATGTTCCCCAAGATGAGCTCACAGGTGACTAACAGGTGGTCTGGAAATATTGAGCCATATGTCATATTGTCATGCATCCGTGTGGGTTGATGATTGGGATGCATTAGGTGCTGGTGTGTCGCAACTACCGGGGAGATGTGGACATGTCAGAGATCGAGCACTTCATGACTCTTCTGATGGACAAGGAAGAGGAGGGAACCCTGTCTCCCATCCTGGCGCACGGCGGGGTTCGCTTCATGTGGATTAAGCACAACAACCTGTACTGTATCCTTCAGACGGTCATGTGTTGTGTCCAGGTGTTCATTTAGTGTGTTCAGGTGGTCATCTAGTCTGCTGTGTGAGTATGGGAGTGTGTGTGTGTGTGTGTGACGTGTAACTTCACTTTCCTTAACACGTCACCTCCAGTGGTTGCAACGTCCAAGAAGAATGCAAGCGTCTCGCTAGTTTTCTCCTTCTTATACAAAATTATCCAGGTGTGTTCAATGACAATTAGCTTTTATCAGTCGCAGATGTATTACAATCTACTGAGCAACAATGGAACATAAACCTACTGAAATGGATACAGCGCAGTCCGATGTGCTTTGACATGCATATTTTAATGTTCCTCAAGGTGTTCTCGGAATACTTCAAGGAGCTGGAAGAGGAGAGCATCCGAGATAACTTTGTCATCATCTACGAGCTCATGGATGAGCTGATGGACTTTGGCTACCCGCAAACCACAGACAGCAAGATTCTGCAGGAGTGGGTCTCCTCTCCACAGAGCTGGATTTCTTTCTAGTTCAGGAATACAATCTATTATTGACACAAGCTCTTGTACAACATTTGCGCTGTTATTACTGAGTTAATGAGAGTGCAACTGTGGAAGAAAATGACTGCAAATAAGAAAACCACACATTGTACTACCATACTACACACTACACATGCAGGGATAGTCTCACAATGAAGGCAGCGCAAAAGCTCCATTAGCTTTACCCGAAGAATATGTCCAAATCGGCACCTGGATGGATGCACATTTCTACGGGTCTCTTGGGCTCCTGTTATCCCCGGGAGTAGGGTTGGGCAATATAATTATATTGTATTGATATTATGATATGAGACTAGGTTTTGATTTTGTATATCGTGATATGGCATAGTGTCGTCTTTCCCTGGTTCCCTGGACTATTTATTTATTGAATGACCAAAACACCATGACCCTAGCCCAATGTGGGATCCTTGTAGAGTCTTGTAGAGTCTTGTGTGGTTGTTGTTGATGTGTGTGTGTGTGTGTGTGACCTGCCAGGTACATCACCCAGGAGGGACACAAGCTGGACACCGGTGCCCCCCGGCCTCCCGCCACCGTCACCAACGCTGTGTCGTGGCGCTCCGAGGGCATCAAGTATAGGAAGAACGAGGTGTTCCTTGATGTCATCGAGTCGGTCAACCTCCTGGTAGGCACCACTCATGTCTTATACACTGGAATCCGCGGTTTCCTGGTTCGCGTTTGGCAACTTCCTGTTTCTTCTTTTCAAATGCAGTCTGTAAGGGTGTTGTCTAGGGCTGAACAGTAACAAATTGTAGGGTAAAAATAAATGAGTATTGCGATTATTTGACTGATTATATTGACATTACGATATGATCCAGTATCAGTGGGAATGATCATTTTTGCAGCACAATTAACATTTTAAATGAAAACTATGGGGTCTGTAGTTCCAGTCACACATATTTTCTTACATCTGGAGAAAATGTTGCCCTTATGCCATTTTGCCCTCCTTTGTTTTGCATATTGCTGATGAATGGTTCAGCCCTCCTAGGTTGTCTTGCTCTGCTCACGTCTTTTGTGAACTGGTTTGGCTTGTGTGGAAGTCTCCTGACTCATCTCTCTCTGTTCCTCAGGTTAGCGCCAACGGCAACGTGCTGCGCAGTGAGATTGTGGGCTCCATCAAGATGCGCGTGTTCCTCTCCGGGATGCCAGAGCTGCGCCTGGGGCTCAACGACAAGGTTCTGTTTGAAAATACTGGACGTGAGTTCCCTCTCCCCTTTTTCCACACACACACACACACATTCACTTGACAGCGTGGAGACTTCCTTGCTGCGAGTGACCGAAATCGCTCCCGCCACACGGCGCAAGAGCGCGACCCAAAATGGTCCGCTCTGTGGGGCAGTCAAAGCAGAGAGAGCGCTTCGGTGTTCATTGACTAAACGCGGCGCCAAGCTGTCCTC
Organism: Malacocephalus occidentalis; assembly: GCA_900312585.1. Taxonomy (NCBI): domain Eukaryota; kingdom Metazoa; phylum Chordata; class Actinopteri; order Gadiformes; family Macrouridae; genus Malacocephalus; species Malacocephalus occidentalis. Next base: position 4,453 of record OMOU01053220.1, on the reverse strand, counting down.
GTCCAATTCCGACGCGACAATATGGTGTTCAGCGCTTGCTTAACAATGTTGCCACAGATGAACTGTATATGAGTTACTCCTTCACCACTGGCTTGCGCTGTGGTGTTTCGTTAGCTGTCGCCCTCTCCTCTTCTTGTTCCGTCGACGTGTTGGAAAATAGCAGAGTGGCGGCGGGGACGAATGGGTTTAAAGCTTGTGCCCTCCAGTCATCAAAAACCAAAAAAGAAGTCTGTGCCAATCGACGCACGAATATCCAAACGTGCTTGTCGATCGTACCGGATGAGAGATCGTTTCCATCTTTGCAGTACGTGAAAAAACAATAATAAACACAAAACGATGGACTGCATGCAGAGCCGGTTCCCGCTGACAGCCTTGTAGGCCAGTACCAGTGTCTTGAATCTGATGCGAGCACAGGATACAATTTCAAAGGCACGAAGGACGTATCAAGGTCGATGGATGCTTAAACGGCATACAAACACACCGTACAATACTTTGTGTACCGTTATCTTCTGTAAAGTCAGTACACAGAACTTAGGACTCAACATTTTGCCACACAACAAACCACGCCCCCCTGTTGTGTTCCTCTTATTCTGATTGGTTGTCTGCTTCCCGTTGGGCAGGAGGGAAGAGCAAGTCAGTGGAGCTGGAGGACGTGAAGTTCCACCAGTGCGTGCGCCTGTCTCGCTTCGAGAACGACCGCACCATCTCCTTCATCCCCCCCGACGGGGAGTTTGAGCTCATGTCGTACCGCCTCAACACACACGTGAGTGGGGATGGGGTCACGAGGTTTAACCCAAACCCCTTAAGTTCTCAGCGTCCAATCCTCACTGATCCAGTGCTGCTGCTAACCCCCATACTGGTCATGTCGGGAGCCGTATGCTGCCTACTCTTTGCTTATTTTGTTATTGGTTAACGGGGCTTCGTCGTGTGGATTCTGTGTGTTTATACCCACATTGTCATGCATCCATAATGTCCATCAGGTTGTGATTTAATGCCAACCGTTCATAGAGCATGAAAGCCCCATTTTCAAAGCCAATTGTGTCACGAGTTTCCTCAAATGTATTTCCACGCATTGTCCACTAGGGGGCGACAATGTTCCATGAAATGAAAGGCAGCAGACTGCCAAATGGAAGTCTCATGTTGTGGCGAATGTCTGTTTCAGGTGAAGCCCCTCATTTGGATCGAGTCCGTCATTGAGAAGCACTCTCATAGTCGAATCGAGTACATGATTAAGGTGGGTTACTGCCTCTAAGGCTGCAATGATGGGTCGATTCATCGCTTTTAGTCTGTCAACAGAAAATGTAATTGCTCAGGTCATTCATTTTTCAAGTACAAATAACAAACATTTGCTGCTTAATGTTCCTGTTCATTTTAAATATTTGGGTCACGGACCATCATAAAAGGAAATGTTTCATTGGCTGCTTGTCAGATAAACAAAGCACATTTAAGACATCACTTTGGACTTGTGATGGCATTTAGTATTACTTTGGACATATTCTAGACGTTAGAAATGATAAATGAAAATAAACGTTAGCTGCGGCCCCTAAGTTGTCTCTTTGATTTACAAAGGTCTCCACATTGCACCTCGATCAGGTCACGCATTTAAATCCTTCTCTTTGAAGCAGCAGCTTTGCATCATGGGTCATTCGAGGCAAGTCACGCATCTTCCTGTTTTTGCGTCTGACCCATTTGTGTCCGTGAAGCGAGCTGAGACAAATTGGACGCCTCCAATTAATGACAAACATGAATGCGTCGGCTTTTCTAGCCGCAGATCAAGTTCAACCTGACCGGGCCGCTCTCCTTTGTTTGTGTGTCTGCCGTTGCATTGCTGCCCTGTGCTCTTTGTCATCTCCCAGGCCAAGAGCCAATTCAAAAGGCGCTCCACGGCCAACAATGTGGAGATCCACATTCCTGTGCCAACGGATGCCGACTCGCCCAAATTTAAGACCACAGTGGGCAGCGTCAAGTGGGTGCCGGAGAACAGCGAGATCGTCTGGTCCATCAAGTCTTTCCCGGTAGGGCCCAGTGTGTGTGTACACGAGGACACGCAGGGTTTGGCAGCTTGGCAGTTTGTTGCCGGATTGTCTGACCCGTGTGTGCGTGTGTGTGTGTGTGTGTGTGTGTGCGCGCGTGTGTGCGCTCGCTCCTCTCTCCCATAGGGCGGCAAGGAGTATCTGATGCGCGCCCACTTCGGCCTGCCCAGCGTGGAGGCCGAGGACAAGGAGGGCAAGCCGCCAATCAGCGTCAAGTTTGAAATCCCATACTTCACTACGTCAGGCATCCAGGTCAGCACACACACACACACACACACAGAGGCATGCACAAACAAACAAACAAACAGACAGACAGACAGATAAACAGACAGACAGACAGACAGACAGACAGGCGAACCCAGGGTCTGATTTGAGGACGTCGGGCGAGGGTAAGAGCTGTGGGTGTTGCAGCGGGTGGAGCAGTGCAACAGCAGCACACGACACACATCCATCCGCGCTGCATATGGACACAGCCGAGGTCACCTGACCTCCGCCTGTCAGAAGTGGTGGCAGCGATGCTTCTCGGTGATCTGGGAGCTGCGCCAGAAAGCTGAGCAGCTGTAAACATATTGTGTGTGTATTTCTACTCTCTCTCCCTCTCTCTATACACATGTGTATATATATATATATATGTATATATAGTAAAAATGTCAACTGTGATAAAGTTGTTTATGTTTGACAATGTTGCCATTGATGGGAACATGGGTGGGGTGAAGTCAAACATGCCTGGCACCTGCTCTATGCCAGGCTCGGTTGACAGCTTAAGTTGTCATGCAATCCCAACAAGGTTTTTTTTTTTCTCGTTATAATTAGTCTTTGTACGTGGAGCCAAACATTCAAGCTATCCGTGTCTTCACATATAATTTGAACATCCAAGCGTCCTGGAACGGGTCCCAGACGCCCCACAAGAAGCACGTCCCAGTTGCTTTAAAGGGGCCCTATAATGCCACCAGGTGGAGTGCCATTAGCCATGCCAAGCCGCTTCAAAATGGTCCTGCGGCTTACATTGCCATTGTGACGACGTGACATCACACGTGGGCGTGTCCATCTGGATGTACGCTGACACTTCAAATGGTCTTTTTTTTGCCATTTCCTATCAGAGTGAATGGCCCAGAATATCGAAGCTGCAGCCACACTATGGTCTGTTAGAATGCTCTACATGCTCAGGAACGGTGCAGAATGGCTCAGGAAACGTGCAGTAGCTGAATGGACTACTGCAAGGTTTTGTGGGTTTCCTTTCCTTTAGTAAAGGATGGTAATGTGTATCCTCTCTGCAAAGGCGCTATGAAAGAAAGCATTGAAGCACCTTTCCTGAGCATGTAGAGCATTCTAACAGAGCATAGCGTGGCTGCAGCTTAGATCGTCTGGGCCATTCACTCGTTCACAGAAACAACCGATGATCATGTAGACCGTATATGACAAACAAACAACAAACCCGAACGCACCATCAGTGTTTCCCATGCGTGTAGCCAGCAGTGGCGCAGTGCCACTCCTGGAAAACTAGCAGTCAGCCGTGCAAAAAACAAAACAAAAATAAAAACAATGTTTGAATGAAAAATACTTTTGGGTGCCCCAAATGCTAGTTGTTTAATTTAAAAACATTCATCATAGGATTTCCCCCAGAATTCTTCTCCGTGAGGGTGCAGGCACTCCCACACTGCCTCATGCAACTCAGCCATGTGTTGGTATGTCACGTTGTTCCCCCGATTGCCGTTGGAATGCACCGGAGCCTTCGGTGTCCGCGCGCATCAGCTTCAGTGTGCATGTGCACATCGACATTGTGCACATTGTACACGCACGCACACGCACACACACGCACGTACGCACACACACACACACACGCACACCGCTGCAACTGCAGAGGAAGCACTGAGCGTGTTTGAGCCTGTTCTCCTCCCGTTGGCCAGAAGGGGCCAACGGGAGTAGAGAGCCACCTCCAGCCGTCAGAGGGTAGCGTTGGTTTGAGGTGTTTACTTTTGTCTGGGGGCAGTTCTACACACAATGAGGTGTAGTTGATTTTGGTCCATCACCAACACTCATCACCATCACCACACATCTCATTTGTACAACTTCTAGGATCCTAAGGTTTCCACCCGTGCCAGAATGTATTTAGAAGTAAATGCTGTGGATACACAATCTGCGGGATGTGCCACTTTAGTGCTATCCATTTCAACACGTTTGATCGGCCTATTTGAGCACACGGATCCAGGAACTTGCTGTGAGTAAAACTTGTAGCCTCAAAGGATAAGGGAAGGCTAAAGTATAAGATGGGCCAAAAAAGTAAAACAAATCCTTTTGCTAACAAAATGGTAGCTTGCAGCGACGTCTCTGCCATTTGTGAACTTGTTTGTTTGCGACCACCGTTTTGAAACGGCAGCGTCTGTTTCAAGAGAATATGAAGATTGACGATTGTCGTTTTC
>OMOU01053219.1:0-15917 GCA_900312585.1 Malacocephalus occidentalis | reverse complement strand
GCCTCAGACTTGGAGGTGCTGACTCTCATCCCGACCGCTTCACACTCGGCTGCAAACCGCCCCAGTGCATGTTGGAGGTCACGGTCTGATGTAGCCAACAGAACTACATCGTCTGCAAAGAGCAGGGATGCAATTCTGAGGTCACCAAACTGGACACACTCCTCACCTCGGCTATGCCTTGAGATTCTGTCCATGAACATCACAAACAGAATCGGTGACAAGGGGCAACCTTGGCGGAGCCCAACACCCACTGAGAACGTGCTTGATTTTGTGCCGAGTATACGGACACAGCTCTCACTTTGTTTGTACAGGGACCGAATGGCGCATACTAACGGCCCCGGCACCCCATACTCACGCAGTACCCCCCACAGGATTTCCCTCTGTGATCTCTATGTAATCAATATTCCATGCAATGTATACCTGTGGAATTATTTGTACTGCTAGATGTGTTTCGCTTAATGTGTACTATAATCAGCATTCACAAGTGTAATGACTGTTTTTAGGACTCAAATGCAGCACAACATGGGGACGTTTGGAAATAATGTTTATTCAAAGGTTCAGTAGGACACAGGTTCATGTGAACAGCTGAGGCAGGAACACAGGTGACGCTGGAGTGGGGAAACAGATGAGGCTGGCGGGGGGGTGGGGGACACACTCACACACGATCCCTCGTATGGAGACAGTGGTACTGGCAGAGGGGAGGCAGAAGATGTTGTCATGGGGGGTGATCAGCTGGGCGGAGGTACAGCTAGTCAACTAGGAAGCAGGGTCAAAGTGGAGGTTTGCCAGCCATGGGTACGGGCGGACAGGAATCAAGGTCTGGGACAGACGGCTTTGGTGTGGTTTGGGAGTCAGACTAGGTCAGGGTCATCAATGGGTGATCGATCCAGCAATTGCTGGAGAGTCTTGCATGCATGAACTAAAATATAATCTGGCAGGGATCGATTGGAAAGATGGAGTTCAAATAGACAGGTGATATGGGGACAGGTGGAGATGATTTGGCTGATGAGTGGATAATTGAAGGATAGATGGTGAAAATATAGATTAGATTAGATTACATTAGATTCAACTTTATTGTCATTGCACAGAGTATGCATACTAGTACAACGAAATGCAGTTAGCATCTAACCAGAAGTGCAAAAGTAGTAGCAACAGTGCAACAATAGAACAGTGAAATAGTAAGCAGTATGAGCAGAATCTACAGAGAATGTACACAATCTACAGGGAATATGCTGAATCTGCGGAGTGCATATAGGTATGTCTACATAAATATATATATGGTGTACACGATACATTGAGGTATGTACAGTATAGGCAGAGATATACATTGCTATACATTGAGGTATGTACAGTATGGACAAAAGTATACTCAGTAGTGCGTATACATTGGGGTGTACAGTGGGGTATATACGGGGAGCAGTGCAAGTGTCTGACGGGTCCAGGTCCAGAGTCAACGTGCAGATGTAGGATCTGCAGAGAATATACGGAATCTACAGTGCATATAAGAATATACAGAATCTACAGTGCATATGAGAATATATAGAATATACAATGCATATAAATATATGTTCATAAATATAGAGGTATGTACAGTATGGACAGAGGTATACGCAGTCGTGCGTATACACTGTGGTGTACAGCGGGGTATATATGGGGAGCAGTGCAAATGTCTGATGGGTCCGGGTCCGGAGTCAGCGTGCAAATGGGGATCTGCAGAGAATATACAGAGAGAACAGCAGAGTATATACAGTACAGGGTATATACAGTAATGTACAGTTATATACAGTATACAGGGTAGTGCAAATGTCCAGTGTGCAAGTCTGATGGTGGTGCTGAGGTCAATGTGCAGTTCAGGAGGGTGGTGACAGTGTAGGGGGAGGGGGTAGGGTATAGTGCAAGTGTGCAGATGTCGGGGGTGGGGGGACTCACCAGTGTGAAGAGTTCAGAAAAGTGACGGCCCTGGGGAAAAACCTGTCTCTGAATCTGCTGCTCTGGGTCCGGAGGGATCTGTAGCGCCTCCCGAAGGGTAGGAGATTGAAGAGTTTGTGACTGGGGTGGGAGCCGTCCTTGGCAATGCTGTGCGCCCTTCGCAGGCAGCGCATGCGCTGGACAGCATCGATGGTGGGGAGGGAGAAGCCTGTGATGCGTTAGGCTGTTTTCGAGTGCGGATCATGACTATAAGTAAGCCAACACAGCAATATCTTAGAAGACAGCCTATTTGGATTCAGCAAAACAGCTACAAAAATTTTGAAAACAAATCTGCACGCTCACTGCCAGACTCTATAGTCGCTTACATATGCAAGACTTTCCAGTATTCCTCTGCCTGTTTACCTGTTTGTGACCATCGGTGAGGGTTGGAACATAGATCGACCAGTAAATGGACCGGTAAATGGACCTTCTTCACCACAACAGAAATGCGGGCGGTACAGCGCCCGCATTACTGCAGACGCCGCACCAATCTGTCTGTCCATCTGCCGCTCCATTTTGCCCTCACTCGTGAACAAGACCCCGAGATACTTGAACTCCTTCCCTTGAGGCAGCAACTCACTCCCAACCCGGAGGGAGCCTCGTTTTCCGGCAGCTCGTGGTCACGACCTGTGGGTAGTGAAGAATGAGATTGCGGATACAAGCGGCAATGGATGGATGGATTACCTGTTTTCAACGCTGCCTGGCCCCGACCTGCCTGCCTCGTCGATTCCCCAGAGATGGACTCAGCCTTCTGTCCCCGACCACGAATCCTGCCCTCGCACTTCCTGGTTCCCTCTGCCTGTCCCTGTGGCCGTTTGGCATTCCCTCTCTACTACCTTCAGTCTGTATCATGATATGCATTCCGGTACCGTGAGTTGTTCACCAACAATCAGGCATCAATTATCATAATCATCAACATAATCATCTCCACCTGTTCCCGTACAAATTACGTGGCCTAGTTAAACTATTTAAACACCTTTCCACTCATCCTCTGCCAGATTGTCAGATCTTTGCTATGCACGCAAGACTCTCCAGCATTTACCTGATCAATTACATGTTGCTGACACTGCCTGTCCCCAACCTACCTGCCTCATCCTGGAGAACGCCGATAGCCTCCCACTCCGGAATACCGCCTGACGGTCTGTGGTTGCTCAACGTCCTCCGTCAGTTTTCTCGTTTCCTGGTTTCCTGATCCTGCCTGTCCCCGATGATCCTATTGCCTGCTCCTCATCGGTACCTCTGCCTGACCGGTTGCCTGTCCACGCCAAATACACATTCCCCGACCACCTCACCTGGAATCCTAGTGGATTATCATTGGTGTGTTGAACTTTGCTTTGACAACTGGTCTTCAAATAAATATTCGATTGTGAACAGATCTGGTCTGATTGTACTGTGTTTGGGTCCAAGCCACACCTGTGACAGTCTGCCTGCTCCTTCATGGTACCTCTGCCTCGCTGACTGCCCACCTGTTTCTGGACCCGCTACCACAACAATTATATATTCTGCCTCTCCGCTGCCAGTAACGCTGTCCCCATGCGGAGGATTGTGTATGTTGTGTGTGAGTTCTCCCACCCTGCCACACTCACCTGCTCACCTGCCTGATGTAACCTGTTCAAGTCCCATGGATTCCCCAAGCCCTGTGGCCCCATATCCCGAGCCAGTGGACAATACATTATTGTTGTGAGTGTGCATGTTGTGTTTCGTGATTCCCTGTACTGCACCAAATAACTTTAATTAAAGGTAATTTATGCTGTGGTTCTGCTGCAATTGGGTTCAATACACATCCGTTACAGTTTCATTAAAATGGATTGCATTTATGAAGTGGTTTTATCCAAAGCGCTTTGCAGTATTGACTCACATTTATACACCGATGGTGGTATCAACCATGGAAGGTAACAGCTCACTGGGAGCAGTTTGGGTTTGGTGTCTTGCTCAGGGACAACCCAGCATCATTTAGTTGGAGCTGTGGATGGAACCAGCAAACTTACATTTGCCAAACAGCTCTCCCACCTGCTTTAGTGGAGATGATTTAGGAACAGTCTACAGTACTTAATGGAGGCATATCTCTAGTGCCCCCTAGCCTGCCTAGACAAATCACACACACACACACACACACACACATTGTCATCTTGAGTATGTCAGTTAAGGTCTACCTTAATCACTTATAACCGCAACAATTTATAACAACTACACTAATATAACTATAGTAATACAAATAAATAAACCAAACCTAAGAGGCTGGGTTGCTTCCCAACTGCTTTACTCTTCACCAATATACATTGCCATGCAGAATAAAGGGAATGTGTTCTTTATTCTTATTATTTGTATGAATAAGAAGTGAATGATCGACACAGATCTTTTGAGGAATTGATAATACAGCTTGGTACTATACTATTTGGTAGGCTAAACATTTGGTATTGAACTGTATTTGTATTGAACATTTTGTATTGAAAGCAACGATGCATGTATGAAAGGGGGTTAATGGGTTACAGATATCTCAACTAAAAGAGCTTAGCTACAAGTTAAGTGGCACATTTTTCACTTTTTACTTCTGATAATACAAATCGCATAGCATATAGTGTTATATAGTGTTGCTTTTGTCTGTAAATAATTTTCTCGTAAAACAAATGGTTGATACTCAGCAACTACAACAAATGTAGAATTGTACTGATAATACAGATAATACATTATTATTAAAAAAAACCTCTGCTCTGTCAATAGAGATAAATAAACGTTTCACTTATAACTGAAGTTTCCTTCAAATTAAAGAAAACCCAACCACCAAATCTATTCCATACCACTAAAACAGTGTGTGTGTGTTTGTGTGTGTGTGCGTGCTTGTGTGTGTGTGTGTGTGTTTGATCATATTCCCTCCTAACCTTAATCCACCACCCTAAAGGGAGAAACACCCATTTATCTTCACACAAGCTGTTACATAACAGAATAAAATAAAGGCTTGACGTGTTTCAATTTTCAATTTCAAGTTTGATTTTATTTGTCACATACAAAGTCAAATGACGTCAATTGTATTTGTAAAGCCCTTAACCACAGTAACAGACTCAAAGGGCTTTACAGGCCATATATGTATGACACGTCCCTAACCCTAGCCCCCCAAAAGGCAAGGAAAAGTGAATAATGGGGGATCTCTCCTTTCAGGGATGGTTAGGAGTGCATTGTGTGTCATAATGGACATGTAGAAAGCAAAAGTACAAATAAGAAATCTTGTATGACATGAAATATAACATGTATAACTATCAGTGAAATGTCTACTTTGCCTGCTCCTTCGACAATGCTCAGAGAATAACTGCTACACAATAATTGTAAATATAATACTGAACAGGTGAAATACAAGTATATATAAACAAGACAATAACCAATTCCTATTCTACTACCTTGGTAGTATGATCATTCATTTGAATAAGTGACAATATCTACATCCATTAACACTGTGGTACAGTGGTAATTGCTTTTTTTTAGTGTACATCACACCACCTGGTATTTAAACATCTTAAACGTAAGGGGTTTACTTGTCTTTAATGCCCTCTTTCCTCCATGTGACTTCTTAGGCCAGAAGACGACTCTATTGGCTGTCACCACCAATGGCTTTTCCCTGTGAATGCCACTTCAACATTGACAAACTGTGACCAAGACACAGATTAAGTCACTTCAAGACATGAACAATTTCAGACTTTTAATGTTCCAAAAATAAAAGGGAAGACCGAATCACTTTTGAATATGATAATGTCTCACAGAAAGTCAAAAGTAGGCCTGTAATATTTGTGTAATATTTTTACCTCCAACCTTCACTGTCGTCCTTATTTGGCTAATTGGATTGTCTGGCCAATCAGGAAGAGGCACCTCCTAAGACAACGGCTTAAGTAAAGAGAATTAAAGGCTGGCTCTTGGAGCGTAACCGACTGTTGAATTGACTTGACCCTTTAGTGGAGACTATCTCATCATCTAATCGAAAAGGGCCTAAGAAGCCAGAAAGGCTCAAGCACCTCCCCCCCAATCTCCTTCCGCTCGGAAATCGCCTTTCGGCACGATTAGTGCTGCACCCAGTTTCTGTGGAGCTGCTCTTGGAGAACCGTCAAAATTTCTTATCTCGAGGATCTTGATTTGGAGGTGGAAGAAAGAATGGGTGCAGGAGCAAGCGCCGAAGACAAAAAGTCAAAGGAGTTGGAAAAACAGCTCCAGGAGGATGCAGACAAGGATTCCAAGACAGTCAAGCTTTTACTGCTTGGTAAGTTGGCTCCTAGGGACTCTGGGCTTGGTGTCTACTTAGTGTAAACACCTTCAGGGTTCGGCACTGGTGGTACTGCTGTTTTATTCCAAAGGCATCAGTGGCATTACCAGATCATACCGTGCATCAATATCTACATTCGGGCAAAAAAAAATACTTGAATTGAGATTTTGCCAGATTTGATCTGAGGATGCAGTTGGGTAGCCAGGAATAACAGGCTCTCTCTACCTGGCACAATGTCTTATTTTTATTCACTCATGGAAGAAAGGAAATGGGGGAAAATCAATGGATGGTGAAAGTTACTTTTTTCTCTAGAAATCTAATCTGGCCATTATGGCAATGATGAAAATAGAATGAATGGCTGAAGCCTTAACTAGCTGTATACATGTGCCAATAGAAGTTGCAACCAAATTCGTGGACATTATGGGTAATTTTACAGCTCTTGCAAAGAAGCCAATTGTAGAGGTTGAGAAGTAGAGAGAGATCTGCTCAGGTCAGGAGTGAAAGATGTTAAGGGGCTGTAAGATCCAAGATGAGTTTGGTGTGGTGTCCCCATTCAGTTTGTTAAACATTTTGTTAAATGTGTCACTTAATGGCAGTTTGACTTTTTAGTGGTGAGATGCAGCAAAGTAGCACCTGAGGGAGTGTGTTTAGTCAGAAGTAGTCTGTGGTGTACTGGCCATCAGCAGCCATCGGGCCCACCGGGACAAAGCCCAGTGAGCCGCCGCATCAGTGGGCCGTCGAGAAATGTTATTACCCGGCCGGCCCAGTGTGCGATCCCACAGGCCCGTCTCCATGATCCTGACGCAATCCCACCGGCACGCCCCCCACCACAAATTGGCTCTTGTAAATCCGTAGTCAACAGCAGAAATCAACTTTCTTTAGATTAGATTAGATTAGATTCAACTTTATTGTCATTGCACAGTACGCATACCAGTACAACGAAATGCAGTTAGCATCTAACCAGAAGTGCAAAGTAGTAGCAAATGTGCAACAGTATAACAACAATATGACAAGTATAACAACATTATGGCAGTGAACGGTAACAGTGACAGTAGCCGTATGAGCAGAATATGCAGAGAATGTACACCAACTATAGGAATATACTGAATCTGCGGTGTGCATATAGATTTGTCTATCTATATACGGTGAACGCCATACATTGAGGAATGTACAGAATAGGCAGAATATACATTGTTTATAGATATTAATAGCAAATGTTGTCGCAAATGTCGTGCTCTCATTTTTCAAAAAGATTTAGATAGCATAGCCAACCAATAATACCACAGGTTTTGCAGATTTGTTTCGTTAAACAGCAAAGTGATTTTAAGTTTATGTTGGTTTTTCGTGCCTTAAACGGGTTTCTAAAGAATAGGCCTATATTTTAAAAGCTTTCCAAAATAAAGATGGGTGTCTTTACTGCAGCAAGGTAAATGGATTGCATTGCTTTTATCCGAAGCGCTATACAGTTGCCTGACATTCACCCATGCATACACCAATGGCCGTGCCAACCATGCAAGAACCACAAAGCAGTTACGACACTTAGCTAGGCGGGGCCCGGGGATCGAACCAGCAACCTCCCTGCTCTTACCTCCTGAGCTACTACCGCCCGGAGGGAGGGGACATACAAAATTCTAAAGTAAAATTCAAATTATTTTTTTCCGCTCTTTCTTATGTCAAATGATTATAATATGCTTGGTTAATACAGTGAGTTTCAGTAATATTGCGTACTTACGTAAACACTCAAACACAGAAGCTGCACTGCAGCAAATGGCAACACAACATCTAATATTATTTATGCAGAGCTCTTTGACAGTTTAATGACTAATGGCAAGTGATTTACACCTGTGTGGAGCCACAGGCAGGAGTGACGCATTGAGGTCTAAAGCAATTATTGTTGAGAATACTGAAGGAATGCTAAGCCTGCACCAGGGCAAGGTTGGATCTCCTCCATCTTATGTGTGAGGTGTGTGAGAAGTGCAGCAGTCCAAGGGTTAGAGAGCGTCAGCACTGGCATCCTTCTGTTCATGATCTCCTTACAGGCTTTAGAGCGATCGGTCCATTATCACTGCATCATCTGAAGCAAAGTACACTGACATATTCCAGTCTGAAGACTACATAGTTGTACAACTGTATTATTCAATAGTTGTATAACCCACACCAATCAACAGCTGATTTATTGATTGAACATTTTGTGATTTGCAATCTATTTTCTGTCCAAACAGACAGAAAATGGATTTGAAGAAAATGGATTGCAAAATGGATTTCAAATGTCACTTGCAATAATCAAAGACAGGACTTCCAAGTGAGCAATATGGGACTTGAGGTCCTTGGGTCGGGCATCCCTGGTTGGGAAGTGTGAGGAATGTCCTTCTGGCGGTCATGATCTCCTTACAGGCTTTCCTTCGGCAACTAAAGTCCTGCAAATCCAATTGGATCAGTGAAATAGTAATCATGTTAGCACCCCATGCTAATTTTAGACCTCTGTGTATGTACAGGCTAGGGTGCTGTTAATATGGTTTGTAGGCCTGAATTGTCCCCATTATTAGACCATCATCATTGTCCGGTTCTTTGTTGGCCACAGTATGAATTGATGTAATGGCTTACTAATGGGATGACAGTAAAAATGTTAACATTGTGGTAACTTGTGTGTCTTTGTCCAGGTGCTGGTGAATCAGGAAAAAGTACCATCGTGAAACAGATGAAGTAAGTTAGACTAAACAGCAAAGTGAATTGGCTAAATTAACTGTGTATAAATGCATGTGTGTCAGTCTGTGCAACAATGTAATTGAAATAATGTCTGATCAAGAGTGCCGATAACAAAGCAAGGAAACACAAAAGGTCAACACGGCAACCGCTTGCTACTATTTGATTTGTCAGCACTTGCCTTTTTTCAGTTCCTGTGAAACCGAAATACTATTCCTAAACATACCACAAGGTGGCACTGTAAATGGATAATTAAACAGGATGTCATTCATTTACATTTGATTTCACACAATAAAGTTATCTTTAAACCAACAGTTTAAAGACAGTGTGTCTAAACCTAAATGTTTCCCCATTGCCAGGATTCTCCATCAAGGTGGTTACACACGGGAGGAGCAGATGGAGTTTAAGACCATCATTTTTGGCAACATCCTTCAGTCTGCTCTGGCCATCATCAGAGGCATGGAGATGTTGGGCATCGATTTTGGCGCCTCCTCCGGACAGGTTTCATATCTCAAATACATATAGCTTTTTAGACATTTGACTCAAACTTGTGAGAGCATGGTTAAGCTTGTGATTCCTATGAATATGAACACTGCCCTTCCGAGCAGGGCAGATATCCTCCTAACTGCTCTACATCCTAATGAATCCCTGCAGGAGGATGCTCAGAAGCTGCAGAACCTGTCTGATTCCATCGAGGAAGGCACCATGCCCAACGAGCTGGCAGATGTCATCAAGAAGCTGTGGAAGGATACTGGTGTGCAGTTGTCCTATGAGAGAGCTGCTGAGTACCAGCTCAACGACTCCGCTGGCTAGTAAGTACACTGCGTATGGTTGTCTGAGATCACTGTTTTACACTATAGGCTTGTATCCACAAGTCTTACATTGAATTGAATTACACATGTAATTAAGGAGCTAACTTAGTAGGAGTTAACTTAGTTGTCTTTCTATAGGATGACTACAGGTAGAATGGACATTGGGGTTTGAACTCAGACCTCCCGACATTATATACATTACCACTTGTATTGCTAGTGAAGTGCTAGAGAAGGTGGTGCTACATTGCAAACGTTCACAATGGCCATGGCAAGACGTTTTTCATGCAAAAAAAAAAGAGAGATAGAGAGAGATTTCCAGTCTTGTCTGTGGATCCATCACAGTGTTCTCTTGTGAATTTGCTATTTACAGCTACCTCTCCGAAATGGACAGAATCTGCAAGCCAGACTATCTTCCTACTGAACAGGATGTGCTGCGATCTCGGGTCAAGACTACTGGTATCATTGAGGAACAGTTTGCATGCAAAGAGTTGCACTTCAGGTACATCAACAGCAGGTTCATGCTTTTGCTACAATGTAATGTCTGCAACCTTCCTGATTGAATCGTAAACACCATAGTGACAGTTTCTGGCTTTTTCCCTCTAATAGGATGTTCGATGTGGGTGGGCAAAGATCGGAGAGAAAGAAGTGGATCCATTGTTTTGAGGGTGTCACCTGCATTATCTTCTGTGGAGCTCTCAGTGCATACGACATGGTGCTGGTAGAGGACGATGAAGTGGTTTGTCTCCCACACCAGCATCTTAAAAATATCTACCCACCCCACCACCACCACCCTGACATCCAAGCACAAAACAGAAACATTTGTATCTATAAACTCATGGCCTTTTTTCCCTTCTCCCAACATTCTCAGAACCGCATGCACGAGTCCCTCCATCTCTTCAACAGCATCTGCAACCACAGGTTCTTCGCGACAACCTCAATCGTGCTTTTCCTTAACAAGAAGGATCTCTTCCTGGAGAAGATCAAGAAGGTCCACCTGAGCATTTGCTTCCCTGACTACGATGGTGAGTCCCCCCCCTCCTCCCACATCCATCACCTTGTGGAGCGCTGTGTCAGGCGCAAAAACCTCAACATTCATGAATTATTCCTGCTGGCTAACTAACTTCTCCAAAGTGGATGAATATAGTTGGTAATAGCATGCTAAGCACATGAACATCTAGGCTGCAGTGAAACTTTGGAAGGCTCTCCTCGGATTTATAAAACTTTTATAAAACACCTTTATCTCACGAAACCATGTTTACATATGAAATTTACATATGTTATTATATGAAATAAAGTCAGTCTCTTCTGACAGCTTTTAGATGTTTTGTTTTAACTGAAGCGTTCCTGTGAATGCCTCGAACGTTTGTCCTGCAGGTCCGAACACATATGACGACGCCTGCGCCTACATCAAGGTCCAATTCCTGGACCTCAACATGAAGAAAGGTGTGAAAGAGATCTACTCCCACATGACCTGCGCCACAGACACAGAAAATGTCCAGATCGTGTTCAACGCCGTCACAGACATCATCATCAAAGAGAACCTTAAAGACTGTGGTCTTTTCTAAGCTGTGGAGCGCAGCAGAGAATAAAAAGGTAACAATGCAACACACATACACACACATTTAAAGAGTATCACATGGAGACCGGACACATGACAAGCCTCTGGTTCTCTCATATTGTCTCCAATAAAAACATATCTTTCTATTGTGTTCTATTTAAAATGTACTGTATATACAATTATTTTGATGTATCACAGTCGTTTTCCTCCTATTTTCAGACCTTCCTGTCCAACCTTAACCCACCACCTCACATATTGGCATTAACTGAGAAGTGTTCTAATGTACAGAGGATCCCAAGTTTCTCCCAATTGTTGTGTTAATGGCACCCTTTCCATGCCAAGGCCGCCTCTCTCCCCAAAGCATCACCGTCATGACCACCCAGCAACCAGCAGCCAGCACATCTCAGCCACACCTGCTAGCCACCTGGGTTTAAACAGCTCACCAGACATGGCATACCTTGTCATGTATTCTTTCCACAAGGAAAATGTTGACAAGGCAATGCTAGTTAGCATCTGAGATGACGTCTGTGTGTAGGTGTGTGTTTGTGTGTGTCTAACCCCCCACCCCCCCCTAACCCCAGAAACCGTTGGTAATCTGGGATGAAAGTGATTCAGTGGATCTGACTGTATCCTAGGATTTGACTACTGTATTATAGGGCACCTATACTCTGGATACTGAAAACCAAAGTCCCTGTTGAATGAATACATCAAATTATCATTGTTAAATTATTAATTCATTAAATAGCAACGATGGAACCTTGTTTTTGTTATTAAGTATAGTAGTCTTGATAATTTATCTGTAAAAAAAGTTGCTGATCGAATATGACTAATATTCTGATATTTTATGCTATATGCACATTACAAACCAAATTGTGTATGTATTTATTGCTAAATAGTTTTAAGTCCTATATTTTCTTGTGTTGCATAAAACAAACATCGTAGATATTCTTTGTACATAAAAGTAGGTTGTTATATTTTGAAAGACAAATAATTCATACATCTAATATGGAATATATGAACAATGGAAACTCTAGAGGGATGCTTTTATTTTGAAGAGGGGTTGTAAAAGTCTATCCTTTCTTATGAACCGTAGAGGCATGAAATAAAGATGCATTCACTTCACCCGCTTCTCAGACTCGCGTTTTCTTGAACTTAGTTTCTCTGTGTATTCTTTCACGTCTATCTGGTCACAGAGACGTGAGACGCAAAACACACTGAAATAATCTTGACAGGACCAAAGTCAAAGTACATCCAAGATATACGCATTGGTCTTCAACTGAATTATCAACTTTACATTATGACATCCACTTTGATTTCACTTTCTTTGTGAAAGTGTGTGCCAGCATGTGCCAGCAAAGGCATGTTTAATTGCAAGGCTGCAAGCAAATGAGCTTGTGTGAGATGACGAAGAAATAAGATCATTCAGAAACACTGAACTAAATACAAGATTACAATGCATTACGTAGATGTATTTCATTTAAATCATATATGTGCTTCTGTCCTACTTTGTGTGGAATTTGGTTTACTAATAATTTACATTCTGGTGTCAAAATTACATAAAAAGGAATGAAAAAGAAATGTGCCATAATTTTATCAGTTTTAAAAGAACAAGTCTACTGTACAATATCTATAGGATTCACATGTACAAGTCATGCTACTGCTACCCCAATGCTTTCATTATGCAAATCCAAAACCCACTTTTAATTATGCTGGCAAATACTTCTATAACTGTTACACTGGGTCATAGAAAAATTATTAATTTTCCCTGTTGGATATGCTTTTATAAATATTTTTGCAGATATCCATACTACTCAACTAAAAACATTTAAACGTTTATTTCAAAAGGAAAGTGATCATTGATGCCGTTATTAATCTCTTTCCAACTTTGTCCTTTCACATTGCCTCACATTGTGCTGCAGTGAAGGAGGTATACAAATATAGATAAATACAAAGTGGCCCAATTAAAATGAAAATAACGACACTACATACACCGCTATGCTGCAATGTTAAAACCAAATGTGTTCAGACTATGAAACAGTGGTACACTGAACGTTGATCAATTCAGACATGAAAGGGTATATACATAATCCACACAAAATCTATCTTCTATACATAAATTATGGAAATAAACACCTGATCAAACAGAACTACCTCATCATCTAATACATAAGCACTCAAATAACTCCACATTTTAATTGAAAAATAATAGAAGGCAAAAAAATTGAATAATCAAACAAACATAATGCAATTGACAATTATAATTAAGAGGAAGAAAAAAATGCTGATATCATATTATAGACGGCACTTGGAAATTAAGTGTAGGGAGTGTTTAATAGGCACTGTGTCTTGGCCCTTGTGCATAGTATCAATTGAAAAGACAAAGTCCATTGTATGGGGATGTGGAAATTAACACCTCTTCCCCTTCTTACTAGCACCAAGGGAATGTCTGAAGAAATGCTAGAGTTTGTCTGCTAACTAGTTTATGTGTGTCGACAGAAAATGGGAATCTACTGAGAAAGCAAAAATTCAAGTCAGATTTGTGAACGACTATGACCGATAAATATAACCTGCAAAACTACTAGTGTTATATTAAAAGGCTTTGTGGTCAGTGGCCACAGTGCCATGGGTCATTTTACGAGATATACTGTACTGCTAATGCAATGTAGAAAATGCGCAACAAAGCCCCAAATGGTGGATTTTAGGTGCAACATAAATTGCGGGGGATCAATGTCATGAACGACCGTCTTTACTTGCATGAGAAACAGCCAACAAAGTCTCATCTCCAAATACTGCTCCCCAATCCAAATGCTGTGGAAAGAATGACAAACTCAATGTTAAATCTCATCGACTTTTATTCCGATATTTTCTCAATCTACCAATGATGATTAAATGTCTATGTGAAAGCTTTTTGTGAGATTAGTGACTGTGGCAACACCCAACGTTTTCAAGTTAATAAAAAACTGTTGTGTGACTGTGACTGAAGATGGTGTGGAGGGAACGTGGCCAATAATTTATAACGGAACACAGCAGCACCATGCTAGTCAACAGTACCCACCCCACTCTCACCCCAGTAACACAACTTAAACATGGGCTCAAAAATTGCCCACAATGCAATTGTGCTTGTAAACAAACCCCCCACAAACCACTGAACAAAGCTGCCGTGTCTACCTGCAGTAAGCTCCAGCTCCTCAGTACAGCCCACACTCCTTCAGGTTGATCTTGATGATGACATCGGTGACGGCATCGAACACAAACTGCACGTTCTTGGTGTCGGTGGCGCAGGTGAAATGCGTGTAGATTTCCTTGGTGTCCTTCCGCCGGTTCAAGTCCTCAAACTGGCACTGGATGTAGGCAGCGGCCTCCTCATATGTACTGGTGCCTGATGCATGGAAACATTGCTTCGTTTAAAAATGTTGAATAAGAACAAGTATACGAGAAAAGCTAAATAAAACAAATACAGGGCTCAGAGAGCTTTTGAATAGTACAATTCAAGCACATTTCAAGCAGTTTCAAGTTATCTAAGTAAAATAATGTCCAGACTTTCAAAGCATTTATCCTCACAGCTGACTATAGTTACTATAACCTGGCATGCTGTTGCTAAAGTGATGACAAAATCCACCTGTTTTCTAGTAGCTGATGAGCAGGTACAAGAGCTTAGCTAGCTTTCAACCAGATGGTTGCCCTCATGACGTGGAGAGCAACAGAAAAAACCCTTTTGGAGTCTATGTAGCTCCGGTCCCATCAAATTTGACAGGATAATTTCATTTATTGAATTAATATATAAAGTATTTCATCAAGCAAATATATTCAAATTCAAGCATATTACTATCCCTAAAAACAAAATGGTTCAAATAAAGAATTTTCCAAACTTACTTTGGTACGATGGTAATACTATTTGCAGGGTTTGTACAAACGCATGAACATGGCATGTGCGGAAGCAACCCTAACACTATGGCACCAAATAAAGTTGGTGTCATGTAGATGACTCAATGTTTGGAGGCATGAGTAATTTTCAGATGGTGAAATATGTATTTCTCAATTTACATCAGAGGGAAAATATACATGCAAAGCTAATCGTGGCCGTGTCATTGCTGAAAGGAGAGATACACCATTTGTACCTTCTCAGCATTTCCTATTTTTTACCACTCTGTTGTGGGGTATGTTTAAGGGCTTACGGTTAGGAGGGCAGGGTCAAATCTAGGCCCTGATCTGTTTTTAGTCATTCAACTATCATACAACTTGAATTAAGATAAGGGGTGCTGTTTTAGTATTCATGTTGTGTTCATGTTGTAAACACCTAGCAATTTCTAAATCATGTTTTCAACAGTCGCTTGACTGAAGTTCTTTGTGAAGGTGTGAAAACCCAAGTGTCTCACCAGAATACTCAGGGTAACAGATGGTGAGGGGACTTCTGCTGATCTTCTCCTCAAACAGGTCCTTCTTGTTGAGGAAGAGGATGATGGAGGTGTCTGTGAACCACTTGTTGTTGCAGATGGAGTCAAACAGCTTCATGCTCTCATGCATGCGGTTCTGAATAGAGACAGATGGTGTTGTTTGCAACACTGATGACCCAAACAACGTCGAGAGATGCCACAATAATGGAAATGGAAATCTGATTCAGTGATTGAAC
>OMOU01053215.1:0-10430 GCA_900312585.1 Malacocephalus occidentalis | reverse complement strand
TCCATCCGGTCGAGGTATGATGTCGTGTGGATCCAGTATTTAGACGCCCCTGGAGGGAGAAGGAACACACAGGGTGAATAGAGGCTCATTTACACACACGTTTAACACAAAATGAAGTATGATTGCTGAACAAGACAATTAACTGCATTATAATCGTGGGCAGATGCATGGTGTAATACATTATAGCAGCAGGGCTAAATCACGCCATTAATCGGGTCGTGGACTAATCAAATGTGATGACAAATATGTGGGTTACACATTGTGAAAGGTCCAGTGACTATATATACAGCCGTTGCTATGCTAATGATAATGATGCATGCAAAATTCTCCTCACATGTTGACACACACACATACAAAAAAATTTGTATTTATAGCCAGAAAACTGGCTATAAATAGAGGGGTGACAAATCACTAAACTACCAAAAGGCAAAACGTGCTTCAGAAATGAATTGATTATTTGCAAGTTGTCCTGCATGATGGAGATAACATTGTTTTAATGGTAATTAGACTAGCCTGCCTGCTTGCTTGCTTGCACTTAGGCTAGTAATGACCTAATTACACGGTGGCAAGTCCTACTGACCTACTTCATCGTTTTTTAGGTCCAAGTGTCCTTTTGGACAGGATGTCTTCCAACACGAAGGAGTTAGAGGCCGACTGGAACACGTCTCCTCTAGACACAGAGAAGTCTCCACCTGGGAGAAAGAAAGACAAACATATGAGGGGTTTTTTTTGTCCACGGCGTCGAGAAAACGTTTTGAAACATAGACAGACAAAACATTTTCCTTTCCATTACTAGAGCTCGTATCGAAAAGTAACTTGCTAGTCTTCCTCTCAGCGAGAGAAAACAAACGACACTCCATGAAGTCATTTCCAGTCAAAATATATATATAATATTTCTCTGTGATAATATAACATGTATTTACGTACAATAGACAGATCATGGTTACAGCGACTTTTGTTGACAGTCAATCAATCATCAATACAACGTTTCAACAATGTGCAATTCACTATCAACAACAATGTTACTCATGAGCTTTATCAGAGCCCATCTCATCAACCAGCGTTTAATCATCCACCTAGAACATAGCAGAAGTTGTACATTACATTTGTTACATTTATTCGTTCATTTTATGGGGGAGATCCATCCAATCCACTGCATGTTTAGACCTCCTTCGAAATAGAGTGGCTCCAACTAAAGCTTTGGACACCAACTGTGAGCTCGTATCGCAATTTAACTTGCATGTCTTCCTCTCAACGTACGGTGGCGGTGTTGAGCCGAAGAACTGAAATATTGGCCATAAAGCAGGTACTCACCGTCTCAAGACCAATACGTTTGACATCAATATCGGTCTCTGTCTCCAGGAAAGCTGCGCTCGCTTCTCCGCGCAATGTGCATGTTGCCGTTACAACTTGGCCCGTCGGCCACGTGGTTACTGCTTTATTTGCGTGCCAGAATTGAATAGCGTATTGTATTGACGATTTTATTATTGATCTATTCTATTTTTCAAGACCAATGCAACATTGGTCTTGAGCATAGAACGTATAACACAAACAATTCTCAGCATTAAGCATTAAGTAAAATTCATCTGAATGACATGGGGACACTGTTCACATTTTTAAGTGATTTCATTATATGCATCATAAATTAAATAAAAACCCTTGTATGAACACAACGTTAGCAGAAGCAAAACGGGACAATATACAGTAAATCACCTAAACATGTATTGGCCCATCATAAGAAGACATTGGAACCAGTGTCTCACGGTGTCCAGTCTGGTGTCGACATTGAGGCCTACGTCTTCATTATGTGTCTATGGAGAACAGACGTCGCAGAACAAAAGACAGGATGAAAACCCTTGAATTCACCAGTAGTAGTTAATATTATTGTTATTTTAATCATCAATTATCGTAAATATTAATCTTAACAGTGAACAGCGGGCAGAGCCACGACAACCCTTGGGTGGCCGTATTCCTGTCCCCAGGCCTGTGTGTGTGTGTGTGTGTGTTGTACCTTGCTGACCACGTGCTTGAGGATGTCGGCGGGAGCATCGTGGAGGAGGGGCTCCAGGGCCGGCAGGTGAGGGTACCTCTGCAGCACGCTCTTCGGGGCCTTCTTACACTGCAGAGGGCCGGCCACACACACACACGGCATGGGCAAGATGGTGGTAAATAGTCTGGTAAATTGTAAGGTGTGTGAAATGTATGATGGGGCAGGTGGTGACTAGCTAGTCTTGATGAGGCAGTGCACCAACACAGGTGTGCAGCCCCAGACACCCCCAGACTCAAAATGGGCCAGATGAGGCTAATTAAACACACACTCCACAATGTGTATCATAGAGCGCTGGTGGTCCAGCATGGACCCCCGGCATCGCCCCCACCTTGACTTGCAGGTCTTCAGAGCCTCTGGTGTCCTGGTAGAGCTGCAGCAGGTTGACCGTGGTGGCCACCGCGCGGGCGTGCCCTGGCGTGTGGGACCCGATCTGCCCGATGGCCCAGGCGGCCGCCGCTCGCATGTGGTTCTCGTGCTCCTCGGGCAAACACAGGGCCAGCTGCGGCACCCCCTGGGGGACAGGAGGTCACAGTGAACTCGTCAAGTAACCTCCATATTGTTTTATTGGAGATGAGTACACGCTTAATTGATATGCTAAATACATTTCGGACACAGATAGTAGAATAAAACAAATGCCTCCCTTTCTATCTGTCCCTCCTGACCACTCTCCTAAACCTAGTCCTAACATGAAAACCTAACCCTAATATGAAACCATAACCACAATATGAAACACGAATAGGAAACCTGAACTCTACAACCAAATCCTAATATGAATCATTAACCCTGATATGAAACCCTAATATCAAATGCTAACTCTAAAACCAAACCTTAATATGAAACCCCAAATCCAATTTTAAACCTTAAACCTTAAACCAACCTAATATGAAATCCTAACCCTAATATGGAACCTGAAGCCTAAAACACAAACCCTTATATGGAACCTAAACCTAATAGCAAACCCTAATATGGAACCATAACCCTAATAAGGAAGCCTAACCACTTAAACGCAACGAAATATGAAACCCTAACCATCGAAACCTAAATATGACACCTGAACCCTAACACAAAACCTTAATATGAAATCTAAATCCTAAAACCAAAGCCTACAATGAAGCTACAATGAATCCCTAATAGGAATTTACATACAAAATAACTGTTTTATTAATTTAAAAAAAAAAAGAAATATCTACCTCGAATCAATCTGTTGTGTACTTTCTAGATCAACGATGAAGTCATGTTAAAAATGAGTAAAAGGTCTAACGTCTACGTTTTTACTCCTCAAACAGAGGCAGGGCACGTAAGCACAGAGCGTTTGAGTCGTTAGGAAGCGTTGATGCGCACAGCAGAGAGCAGCCAGGTTCTCTCCTACGGCTGACCGTAACGTCCTGGCTTACATTCATTACACGAACCAACGGACAACACACACCTTGCTTTGAATTCGTTCTAAATAAATATATATATAATATACAAACAATATATCGAAAAACAAGTACGCTTCGCTTTGATGCCGGTTTTAATAGCTCTTATTTTACTCAAAATGTAAGCGATACGGAAAGGCAAAATCTATTCCCAGCCATGTATTAAACTAGTAACATTAACACAAAACCATCACTGGACTCGATTACATGCACAAAATCTAACAGTCTCGAATTGATTACAAGCAGCATATATTTCCCACTGAAAAGTGGACCGGTTTAGCTGTCCAAACACCAAATTTGTAGCCAAAGATATGATATTTGTATATCATATTTGTGTCATACACATGGGTACATGGATCAGAAAACCCAATATTTGCATTGAGTGATTCAGTAAATGATTGCTTATGACTGCAAATAATCAACATTGGAATAATGCCACTGCACGAGCAAGTTCAATGTATGTTTAAAGTCAGCCTACAGTTAGGAGTTATTATTATGAGTTGAAACGTGGGCGATGTAAAGCCTTTTGCAAAATGTTATGGATATGAATGGTACTTTATTTAACCAAATACAACGATGCATACCTTCAACAATTATAACTATAGGCTTACACTCAGAAAAAAATGATAGGAGAAATTGTAACCACAAACGCAAGGCAATGATGATCATGAATACAGGTTCAGGCAGTGGATTTGCGAGTTTTTTGCGATCTATGGCACACGAGACACACACACACACGCACACGCACGCACAAAATGAAAACAATATGCGCCCCATGTACATAATACGTGTGTATATAAGTATAATGTGGGCTAATTTAATGACTATGGAGGTTATAGGATATAGTGGTTGACATAGCTGTCAACTTACGCAAGTAAAGTAAAACACATTTGATAACACGCCCATATTACTCCCATAATGTGTCATGATGTCAAATGATTACTGCACCTCGTTAAGACTGGACTGCAAGGAAGCTGGGCCATTTGATCTGCCTATACGCCCTATACCTGATACAGTATAGCTGAATCCTGGGAAATGATTAGATTTCTAAACAACGGGCAATCTTTTCCTCCCAAAGAGATTGCGTGTGTGTGTGTATGCGTGTGTGTGTGCGTGTGTGTGTGTGTGCGTGTGTGGAAAAATAGCAACACAAGTCAAGTCAAGTATTACATTCAATAATGGGACTCTAATTGCAACCTTATTATAACGCAAAATAGTCATATAATAGTAGTAACAATAATAATAACGCAAAAAAGATATAATAATGAAACTAATATAATAATTATATAATAACAATAGACATAAATACTAATAAAACAGCAATAATCATCATAATCATAACTATTATTCTTGTTATTATTTGTATTATTATTGTCTATGTTTAATGTTTGTTATTATTATTTTATTGCGTTATTAGTCAACAATATAAACGTATTATTAGGCCGACTATTTATTTTTGTATTTATTAATGTGCAGACACATGAAAATGTAAAATGAAAAACAAACTGTACTTCAAGTGAAAGTGGAAATTATTTTAGCAATTTTGCTGGAGAGATTTTTTTTTTATATAATTTAATTCAGGCCGATTTTCTAATCTCTTAACACGTGGTAAGAGGTCCTTGAGCGGCCGGGACTTTGTTTGGTAGGCTCAACAACACAGTGGAATATGACATATATAGCCTCTCGCTCATTAGTTAACCGTGTGGATGTTCAGGCTAAAATAGTCATATAGGCCTCATATAGGCCCTACAAGGGTTACATCATTATTAAAATGTCTTCGTTGTGGCCAACATCTTAATGGAGCTACATTTAAAACTCGCTTTGGTTTTCAACAGAATGATGCCTCTAGCTTTAGAGATTTTCTTTTTTTTTAAATAAAATATTCCTATCCATCTGCCGCTTTGTGGAGAGCGATCGTTTGCTCTATTCCGCGCTCAAGTCTTCATAGATGTGCAGAAACGGGGTTACAAGTGTAAAATGTTTTATTTAGATGT
This sequence comes from Malacocephalus occidentalis, assembly GCA_900312585.1. Classification (NCBI taxonomy): domain Eukaryota; kingdom Metazoa; phylum Chordata; class Actinopteri; order Gadiformes; family Macrouridae; genus Malacocephalus; species Malacocephalus occidentalis. The sequence continues at coordinate 4,968 of OMOU01053215.1, read as the reverse complement.
TTTTATACTGTGCAACAGTAACAATACAATAGTTGTCCATACAATCAAGCGATACAAATAGGGAGAGAACAGAGAAGACGTCAGAACATCAGTCATGGAGCATGAAATGGAGGCGAGCTGCTTATCCGCGGAGGCGCCGGAGTCATCCCCACGGCATAAGAGGAACACGAAGAAAAGTCGCCAATGATTAAATATGCTTTTTTTTTCTTTTTTCTATTTACAAGATATTTTCTAAAACAGTGTCCATTTTTAAAAGACGGCAGCTACACGGAGGTTAATGTGTGTCCGTTTCCAGTAAAAAGGCGAAGTAGAGAAGTCTTGTTCTGCACAGACAAGCTGTCTCCTACAGGCTCTCTTTAATCGAAACTTTTCTACCAAAAAAATTATATAGATTAGGCCTATTTAAAAAAAAAAAAAATCAACTTCAGGGCAGGCGATACACAGGGGAGATACACGCATAGACAAACCCTTCTGATATATATATGTATATATATATATATATATCTATTTTTTTCTGAAAAGAAAAAGAGTGTTATAGGCTATAGGCCTAATATGCATGCTTAACTGGACATTTTCAAATGGGTTAACCCGGCACGCCTAAGGACAAACGAAAAGGAAACAGGAACTCAAACGTAAAGGCCTAATTAAAAAAATAAAGACAACCATCAGTCACGTGAAAAATAAAATGTATCTTCGGGGGAATACCGTGGATATTCTCGAATACCAATAAAAAAATAAGCCTCAATAGTCTCCACCAGGGTCCATTTTCTGAAATGTCTTTCATGTTTCCACAACCTTAAACTTCCATTCGTTATTATGATGTTTAGTTTTTTTTAAACAACGACGGCGATGGGAGAGAGAAAGGAAGAGAGACTATTCTATACACTGGGACTACGTTGGCATGGAACGAGACGGCCAAGGCCCCGTCGTTACGTGGCCTCGTGTGTCCTGACGAGGACCCGTTCACGGACACCTTCCGTGATTTGCTGCCGAAGAGATGCGGCCGACTCTGGGTGTTGAGGGGGCCAAACTGGGCGCCCCGTTGTTGTTGCTGTGGTGGTTGTTGCTGTTGTTGTTGTTGCTGCTGCTGCTGCTGCTGCTGCTGCTGTTGTTGTTGTTGTTGTTGGGGGTACTGGGGTTGAACTGCGGCTGCGGCGACGACTGCGCAGGCGTGGGGGGCCTACTGGGCCGACTGGGACTCGGCAAAGACGACGACGTGGACGGCCCCCCGGCGGGACTGCTGGCCGAGTCGCTCTCGGGGCCGGATCTGCCGGTGCTGTTCGGGGCCTCGAGCTGCGTGCAGGGACTCATCTTCATCTTCTTGCAGTTGGGTCTGACTCGGTACTTCAAGGGTAACGGACCATTCTTTAAAATACAATTTATTTTTTAAAAAAATGAAAAAGGGTTAGTCTTTAGCAAATATTGGGGCAAAACAGGCTGCACTCCCACCGCCACTAAACCGGCCAACAAATATTCGGATGACAGGAAATAACGCTGATGAACACATTTTAGTAGTATTACCAACGCCAGTATACATAAGAAAAAAACAAATAGCTGTTAGGCGGAGGTTTTTTAGTGAGGTTTTATATTTATTGGTTTAAATGTATGGCATATTTGGAGACCATATATATTCTATTTTCAGTAAATCCAAATCCCTAGTTACGGAGTAAACATGCTTACCCGTCTCCAAGTGTAGATATAGGCTATATCCATTAGTGTGTAGTAATCTTTTAGTGGTTCATCTTCATACATGACTTCAACCTAAAAAAAACAACAACAACACAACTTTGAGTGAAGAAGGTGACGCGTGTTCAGCTTGACATCTCCAAAACAAGCATGGAGGGATGTCTCGAGGGATATAATTTGTCCTGATTCTTGCGCTACCTGGTAGGCGGTGGAGATGTCCATTTTACTGCGAAGGAACTTCCGCAAGTGCATGACTGTCATGGCAGCGGGACACTGGAGATACCTCTTGTTGGCCACCTGCAGTTCAACACATTTAGACGACATTTTTCTTCTTTAAGAAATATGGGACGTCAACCAAAAAAATCTGATAAACATTTCAGATGTCGATTTTTTTTTTCAACTTGTATAAATTGTTTGCGTTATTCGTTCCACCTTAAACACATATTGAAAGACTTCAATGTGGTCCACCTTAAGAGTAAAATCAAAATGTAAGCTTGTTTCTCTAAAGAGGATGATCCGTTATTATGGTAATCGGTGCCTGAGTGGCCAGCAAGTACATTTTATAGATAAATTAAAATATACAGGCTGCATAGAAAAATATAAGAGTATACCTGGTCTTTAGGCTGCTTGTAGTCTGGCACAACGCCAAGTGTAACCCTGAAGAAATTAACGGAGAAACACACAAAAGTAACGCAGTTAATGGGTCACCTCACCTCCTCGTTACAAAGTATTGATTAGAGACATTTTTTGTCGTTACTTATCCCCCGAAATGCTGAATAATATTTTTTTTCTATGGAAATATTCTCCAAATTCTCGTAAAATATTGACAACGTTTACCGTCCTCATGGGGACACAGGACATGCATGTTTATCAAGTGTGCTGGTTTGACGCAGTACCGAGAATGGAATTTAAAATGTTGGTAAGCAATTATAAAACCATTTATTGTGGGGAGGGGGGGGACTTAGTTTAGTTGATTCTTTATTTGACAGGGACAATGCATATTAATCACATTTCTGAAAATATGATATGGTCATTTTCATCTGTAGTCCCCTGGGCAGGTGATAGCTCACATTAAGAATAGACGCATAGCAAATGCAATCAACAATAAAGGCAGCCTGCACTTCATGGAGACAATAAAGACGTCTCTTTAAGACGCACAGAACCAACAATAGCAGGACAACAATCAAAAAATGGCACGACAACACAGTGTTAGTCCAGGTGAAGTGTGTGTATTTCATGAACAGAGCCGACCTGACGTATTGAAGTATTAAATCAGACAGCTAAATGTGTCCTTCTTCTGATCCTGTATATGTGGTTGTTCCTGTGTCTTTACAGCATCCCAAGCCATTTGTTTCAAGGCAAACTCAAAATGATTGAGGCTCTCCTACCGGTTCTGGTCAAAGAACTCAATGGAGAGGCTGATAATCTCGTCGTCCGTGATGATGCGTTTGTCTTCATCCGCCACCTCACCGCGGTCCTCGTTCGACCCGTTCGAAGCTGCGTGACACACACACACACACACACACATTAAAACCACCACAACAGCGACCACCACCACCACCTTGCGGACGTTCAAACTGGAGATGAGGAGTCTGATTGGTTGCACAACCAAATCCTCTCCATGAACCAGGTGGCCAACTTGATGCACAAGTCATTCATTTCTCGAGCACGGAGACGGTCACTGGCGTCAGTACCCACCGTCTACAGAGGGGTGCGCTGCATAGAAATCCCTCCTCCTCTTCATCTCGTCTACAAAGAAGGAAGAAGAATGGACAGAACTTTTTTACTTGGTCAAATCTTTTAGAATGTTTCCATGAGAACAGAAGCAAAGCATGCAAATGTGTTTTGGGTTGAGACAACATGTGAGTTAGATTGAGGTCCATTTGCTGATGGCAACAACAGAGTCAATTCCACCAAACCAGGGGGTCAACTCTGCTACTCTGCAGCAACGCTAACTCCTCTTACTTTTGAAGAGGCCCGGCACCAGCTTGTAGACAATGTCCTGCAGCGTTTTGTCAGACCTTGAGGGAGGGGAGACATTGATTACCAGGTCATGTCATGGGTGGTGAGAAAGAAGCATTTGGCCAATCGAAGAGACCTCATCATAGCAGAGATTTACATTCATCTCAGAGTAAAGAGTGTTTGCCTCATAACACATGAAGTTATCCCTCCTGGTGGGAAACATGGGAAATATTCTTGAATGCGAACCCTTGTGCAAGCCTCGTCATTGTATTTTTCTGTATGTACTTTTTTTGGAGCGCAAATGTTCCACCTTCGTTGCAGTGTCTTACAATAGTCTCTTTGAACAATTCTGACCCATGCTAACTACAACTAATCCAACCCATCATTATTCTGACCTGTACAAACTACAACTAATCCAACCCATCATTATTCTGACCCTTACAAACTACAGCTCTAACAAAAGCTCTCTCACACACACAGTACATGGACTCACATAGTTTTACTACATAACTTATTACAGAACTTATAACATACATACATGGTCTGTACTCAATTTATTCTATATATATATTTTTTTTTATATCGTCTTGTTGTTTATTTTGTTTACATCTTGAAAGTAATCCCAGTCGGTAGAAGGTGGACAAGGGCAGTCACTTCTATACAATATATACATAAAACACACAACATGGCCGACTGTGTCTCAACACAGGAGTCTAATATGGTTCTTTTTCTGCGGTTGAAGGTAAGGAAATGCTGTAGTCTCACCTAATGTTGAGGAGAGGCTTCGTTTTGTGCACTTGCACGTCACAGATTGGACAATATTTGCTGGTCTCCAGGTAGCGAACAATGCACATCTTGCAGACTGAAACAAAACGCCAACAAAAGGTTGAAGAGAACATGCACAGTTTGCACTTTACATTTACAGCCGCGTGTTGCTCTTTTAAAACCGGTATGAAATGCAGGTTAGAATGTAGACGTCCTTACATGAATGCAGGCATTCGATGATGGTTGTTGCGTCGATGAAATATCCCCCGCACAGGACACACCTGAGATGAGGGTTCAATTCCGTAATCTTTATTCTGGTCGTTCGATGCATGGCGAAATACACAAAACAGATCTGCGTAGGAGACACAAAAAAAAAATCTGTTATTTTCGTACTGCGTAAAAGACAGGAGGGACCCGCGGGGGTCATTTCAACAGCAGCAGGGCGGGATGAAAAGTGGATGACCACAGCCATTTGGGAGGACATCTATTGTTGGTTTGACTCGTGTTAAAGCAACATAATTGTTGATGCTACTACAATGCGAAAAGGCAACAATC
>OMOU01053198.1:0-11316 GCA_900312585.1 Malacocephalus occidentalis | reverse complement strand
CATTGATTGCACATTTCACTTTCCCCTGCCCTGCAAATTTGCACAAAAACTACCTCACCTACGTGCCTTGGACTGTTCAGACTGAAAAAACAAAAAAAAAAAAAAACAACTCACTGTCATTGTTTAATGTTTTGTTTAGATTGTCCTCCTGTTTATATTTCTTATATGGTATCCCGTCTATATTGTATATCTGTTTATATTGTATATCTGTTTATATTGTTCATTTGTTTATTTTGTTTATATTGTTTATATTGTCCATAACTGTTTATATTGTTCATAGCTGTTTATACTGCTTATATTGTTTAGATTGTCTCTCTGTTTAGATTGTCTTCTTGTTTAGATTGTCTTTACTGTTTAGATTGTCTTCGCTGTTTAGATTGTCTTCCTGTTTAGATTGTCTCCCTGTTTCAGATTGTCTTCACTGTTTAGATTGTCTTAGTGTTTACTGTGTCTTTTATTTCGCAAATTCACCTGGGCCTGAGAGGCATGTAATTTCATCTGTGCTGTATGTCAATATAGCACATTTGACAAATAAAATAACTTTGAACTTTGATAGATAGACCGGTAAATCGAGAGCTTCGCCTTCCGGCTCAGCTCCTTCTTCACCACAACAAACCGGCACAGCGCACGCATTACTGCAGATGCTGCACCAATACATCTGTCCATCTCCCGCTCCATTTTTCCCTCACTCCCAAGACCCTGAGATACTTGAACTCCTTCATTTGAGGCAGCAACTCACTCCCAACCCGGAGGGAGCACTCCACCGTTTTCCAGCAGAGACTCATGGCCTCAGACTTGGAGGTGCTGACTCTCATCCCGACCGCTTCACACTCGGCTGCAAACCGCCCCAGTGCATGCTGGAGGTCACGGTCTGATGTAGCCAACAGAACTACATTGCCTGCAAAGAGCAGGGATGCAATTCTGAGGTCCCCAAACCGGACACTTTCCTCACCTCGGCTACGCCTTGAGATTCTGTCCATGAAAATCACAAACAGAATCGGCAACAAGGGGCAACCTTGACGGAGTCCAACACCCACTGAGAATGTGCTTAACTTTGTGCCGAGAATACGGACACAGCTCTCACTTTGTACATTGACTGAATGGCACGTACCAACGACCACCGCCCTGGTCTGCCACGCCACAGGTACTGTCCCTGACCCCCACGTGTCCACCAGCGGGTTCTTAGGTTGCCGCCACGACAGGCACCGACAGCCTTCTAACCAAAGCTCCTACAAGAAAGGTTCTTACCGAGGTGAGAGTTAAAGACCCCACAGACAGGGGTTTCCACAAGACGTTCCCAGTTCACCCTCACTACCTGTTTGGGTTTACCAGGTCTGTCCGGCAGGTGGTGATCAGTTGAAAGCTCTGCACCTCTCTTCACACAAGTGTCCAAAACATACAGCCGCAGATCTGCTGATACCACTACAAAGTCGATCATTGATCTTTGGCCTAAGGTGGTCCAGTACCAGGTGCACTTATGAGCCACCCTGTTCAAACATGATGTGTGTTATGGCCAGTCCATGCCTAGCACAGAAGTCCAACAACAAAGCTCCACTCTGGTTCAGGCAGGCCGTTCCTCCCAATCACCCCCTCCAGGTTTCTCCATCATTGCCCATGAGTGCATTGAAGACCCCCAGTAGAAATATAAAGTCCCCGAACTCGAAGAAAGCCGGATAATCTGAACTGCTGTTTGATGCAAAAGCACACACAGCAGTCAGAGTCTTCCCCCCAGCGACTTGCAGTCGCATGGAGGCGACCCTGTCATTCACCGGGAGAACTCCAACATAGCGGCACTCAGCCAGGGACTTGTAAGTATCCCCATGCCCACCTCACACCTCACACCCTGGGCAACTCCGGAAAAGTAGAGAGTTCAGCCCCTCTCCCTGCACGTGGTGGGCCCACAGCGAGGCGGCTCCACGTCATGCTATTGTGCTTGGCCTGGCCGGTCCCCGTGACTCCGGGCCACCAGACGCTCACCAACGAGCTCTGGTAGGGTCCCAAGCCCTAGGCCAGATGATATATAATCCCTCCAGCGGGTTCTGGGTCTGCCTCAGAGTCTCCTCCCGTTGTACGTGCCTGGAAAACCTCTAAAGGGAGGCATCCTGACTCCTTTTAATGTGCAGGAGCAGTGGCTCTACTCAGAGCTCCCTCCATATGTCTGAGCTCCTCAACCTATCTCTAAGGCTGAGCCCAGCCACCCTATGGAGTAAACTCATTTCGGCCACTTCTATCCACAATCTTGTTCTTTCGGTCACTACCTACTACCTCGTGACCATAGCTGAGGGTTGGAACATAGATGGACTGGTAAACCTTCACCACATCGGACTGGTACAGCACCGCACCAGTCCATTTCCCACTACATTTTTCCCTCACTTGTGAACAAGTCTCGATACTTCGCTTGAGGCAGCAACTCCACCATTTTCTAGAAGATAACCATGGCCTAAGACTTGCTGACTCATTCTGACCGCTTCACACTCAACTGAAAACCACCCCAGTTCATGCTGGAGGTCACGGTCTGATGTAGCCAACAGACATACATTGTCTGCAAAAAGCAAGGATGCAATTCTGAGATCACCAAACCGGACACTCACCTCGGCAGCACCTTAAAATTGTGTCCATGAAAATCACAAATGAAATCAGTGACAAGGGGCAACCTTGGTGGAGTTCACCCACTGATAATGTGCTATAGTATGGACACAGCTCTCATTTTGTTTGTCCAAGGACCGAATGGCATGTAGCAATATCCCCGGTTCCCCATACTCCAGCAATACCCCCCACAGGCCAAGTCCACAAAGCACATGTAGACTGGATGGGCAAACTCCTATGCCCCACCCCGCAACAACCCTGCAAGGGTGAAGAGCTGGTCCACAGTTCTACGGCCAGGAGAGAATCAGCATTGCTCCTCCTGAAATTGAGGTTCAAGGTTTATTTAGTCCGGTCGAGTCCACGTTTTCTATTTCTTTTCATTCAAGTACACTGCCGAGACCAGAACCGCGACCAGGTGCACGCCGGTGACTGTGGTGCGCGTTTCCTCTCCCGCCATCCGCACGGAGCACAGCTACTTACAGCCACACCTGTAACAACAGTTCTCACCGTACACATGGGAGTCGAAACGAGACGTTTTACACAGGCTGAGTTACAGTATCTTTATTGCCCTGCCCCTAAATACTTTCCCGACTGCGAACATTGTTTCAGGAAACTGACAATTATACGCCACAGTATGTTGGGGATAATTGTTACACCCTACCATTTGAAAAGCTGTGTATTGTTTATCACAAATTGTTTATATGCTTTGTAAATGTCCTTTGGGGTTTACAGTCCCTACGGTTGAGGTTATGCACCAGTGTATGGCTCTTAAGATTTGATCAAGTGTACATCAGGGGCATCAAACTCATGTTCAAAATATTAGTAATGGTATTTACTTATGGTAAAACCTCCTTCCCACACCATGTCCCTGTTGACGGGGTGACTCTTCTCTTGGTGTCTGAATCTGGTGCAGAGGAGACTCAAGACACGATCGTTTAGGTACCGTATGTGTGAATTTGTTGAAAACAAGCCATGCAAGTGGCACACTGTCAGTTTTTCACACAAATGACAACTGGTGCCAAGTTGGGTTTCACTGCTTGAATGACAGATAATCCAAATCATGTTGCATTTTCTCATTCATTTTAAATATTCAGATCAAACACCGATGGAAGAAAATGTTTGCAGCAAATAATTCATTTCCTACATTGTGATTCTCTCCCCGTGCAACCAAACACTGGCCTGCCTCTAGCCTAGTGACAATCTGCACCTTGCGGGCCATAGATGGCCAGGCCACTGGGAGTTGGGTGCTCCTGATCGCCAATCTGGCCTGATTTCTATGATAAGCCAATTATAATCTTTGAGGGACCTCGTAGGCCACTAAAGATGAGGTGGCAGGCCAGATCAGTTTGACACGCGATGTACACCATTCGCATGTTGATCCGTTACACTAGGTTTGTTTATATCAGGTGGAGTTGAGTTTAAACGAGTGGAGGGTAAAAGAGCATACAGATTCTTAAAAACAATAAAAGCCAGGCAGTACCTTTTAAACCAAAAATGACAGTTTTAAAAAAAATCACTGGCTACAAAATAACAAATTAAATTAACACAACAATACTAATGAGGCTAAATACACAAAGCCCGATCTGGAAGTGACAAGTAGACTGCACACAAAACAAAGGCATTCTCAGCACCAGAAACCTCCTCTTCCTCACTGGCCAAGCCTGCGGAAGGGGAAACTCAGTGCCAGTTACAGGTCCTTTTTACAAATTTGACTCAATCATTCTCAGTAACAAACTTACTCAAAAGGGGATGTTTTAATCTTACCAATGATGGCCACCAGCATAGGTCATTTTGAGGTGTTTCGGCCCACCGTCATGACTCTCGTTGCTTCTGGGTGCTGCGGTTGCTTGTGTTCTGGTTCGTCTTCCTTCCTGTATCTACAGTCCATTCGGTCATCATCTTTGGGCATTTCCCTGCTTCTGAATCACCAACTTCTTTCATGTCTGGAAATGACAAATGAGTCCCCTCTTGGGCCTAATCGATTGGTCCGTTCATCCACAGCCTCTCTCCCTATAGGCTACTCGACCTGTCAGTCCAGCCAGTCTCACAGCCACAGGTGTAGTCATTTCCACTGATTGGCACCAGGAACGAGTCAATTGAGTAAAGTTGGAGACAATTCTGACAGTGTACTACAAAATCAAAGGCATGTGGTGATCAAGTCAAAACGCACAGTAGAACCATACAAAATGCATACATACAGGCACTGTAAAACAATCACACACTCTTACAGTAAAAACTATTTAGATAGGCACTGCAAACAAAAAAATGCAAACAAATTAAGCAGCAAACATTGTCACATTTGGTGCACATCTACACTAACGAATCTAAACTAAAGTAAACCAACCTCTACACTAAACAATATTAAACTAACCTAACCTACACTAAAAATAATCAAATCAACAGTAAACTAATCTAAGCTAACAATGAGCCATAACCTCACCAGTATTTCCCTATTATTTCAGTTATCTCTGCCATTTTAGAATAGGATATTCTGGAGGCTTTGGACTTCCGGGCGACATTGTGATTTCACCTCTATTAAAATAGCAGGGGAGATGGAGAAATGCTGAGGCACGCATGTTCATTCTTTATGGATATGTGGAAACGGTGGTGGAAAACAACAAGGAAACTGAGGATGGAAGAAACTTGCTCAGCAAAAAAAAATACTTTTATTCCTCGTTTTCTCTCTCTCTCTCTCTCTCTCTCTCTCTCTCTCTCTCTCCATCTCTCTGTCTTCGTTTGCTACTTTTTTTTTTGTCTCCGGCAGGGTTGTTAAATCCAGAGCCCACCTCTGTACTCACTTACCGAGGAGCCAAATAATACTGCCTGCTCTCCAGACTCCCCCATCTCTGACTGGGCTTGACGTGAGTCAGATTAAGAACCACCAAAAAACGTACAAAACTATATATTCTCAGCGCCAGGCCCCCCCGCTGCGGAGCCGTGGCCGGTCACCTTTGCGTTGTATTGTGTTTTGTGCAGAGTGCAGCGTTTCCATGCAGGGGATACAGAAACAACTGCCTTTAGATTATAGAAACAACCGCATTTTAAGGTGCATTCGTTCGTTCCGCCGATTTTGTGTTGAAAACGTACCTCTTAAAGTGACTCTTTCAGAACAACCTCAATTGACTGTGAGATGTAAAACGTGATAGAATTTCCCCTCCAGATATTTGTGGTCAGACTGTGATCATGCAACTCTGAAAGTATTCCTCTTATTCAACATGCTCACACTCATCACACGTTAAGACGATTTTGACATTTCTGACATTTTCGACAAGTTCAAGTTCATAACAAAGTTCAAGTTATATCTATATATAGTCATATATATAGTAATTATGATATATTATAATTATTATCATGAGCTTTTTTTATGTAATGGCTGGATCATGACCGCATCCTTAAAATATGAGAAGTGAATTAGTTTAGTCACTCTTGTTAGGCAAGCACAGCTCCTGTGCAAGTTTCTGACATGAATCTTCATCTCAAGGGGCAGCAAATGAGCAAGTATCCCTCCAGATGAATTCACCTGTTCACCTACAAGTCATCCATTGCTGCTCAAAGCATTTCTATACTAAACCCTCACAGCCAGTTAGATCTATAGACCAGGGGATAAGGAACAAATTGCCCTGCATTTCTGAATAACAGTGCTTGTCTGTGCCAATATCCTGGGCACAACATTTAATGGAGTGCAATTGATACAAAAAAATTCTATATTCAGGATACGGCTCCTTATAGTACTTCTACAGAGGTCGCTGTGTTCTCCAGGGAATGCTTTATTTGTATTTGGATGCATACACCCTTAAAATCACACAAACACACTCACACGCATGCACACACACACACACACACACACACACACACTATCACACACACACCCACACACTATCACACACACATTCCCTTTCTTCCTCAGGTTTTTTCGATACAATGAGAACAGAGTGCGTTTGGTTCTCCTCAACCCCTCCTCTAAATCATGAATGGTGGGCATATTCTCACTTCAAGGATGCGTCAAAAGTCAAGGCAAACTTTCCCTATTTCCAAGTCATTAGAGCCACACGGCATTTCCACTTGTTGCCATGGTGATACGACTTGCGGTATCTGAATAGCTGAACAGTAAACATAAGATCTGCGGCGTGCAGATCGCGCACCCGTGAAACACGAGTGCAGAGGTTCATGTGCAGCAGGCCTATAGCTGTCACGGCACCATTAGAGCACAAGTAGTTCGTCAACGTCTTACTTTCAAAATGTAACAAACCATGGAATGAAGTGGACATTAAGATGACTGTTGGTCAACTGGACCGACGTCCCGACAACGTACACTATACTTGCAAGCGGTTCCATGTTGAGTGTTTTGTGAGTGTCTTTGCGTTGCTGCAAACAGCGTATTTAAATGGGCAGGAAAATCCACCATATGGTTCAACAAGATTCGTGTTTCATCTCACATGCAAACAATAGTCATTAAAGCAGGGGGAAAAATATATAACCCCATCCCTAACTCTATCCCTCCATCTAGAAATATACGAAGACCAAAAATGATCACATAAGCAAAGGCATATTTTCTTTGCATAGAATTCAGAAACCATAAAACCATAATGGAAACACAATTGTTTCATCATGTATTGATTTCTATAATTCCATCTGTTAACCATGAATAGGAAATGACTTAAATCCTATTTGCTCCTCTCCCCCTCGCCCACATGCACACTGCTCCCATCACAACCCATTCCCTGCTTGTCATTCACCGGGTAAAAGAAACACAGGATATAGCATTCATTCCCGCACACAAGCAATTTTCGTACATTTTCTTATTGGATTATCAAATTAATGGAAACTGCTCAATAAGTGGTGAGAGACGCTTCCCCCTAATTCAATTAGTTTTGTTTGTTTTTTTCTTTCTTTCTTTTCCCTTTTTTGCCTTCTCTTTTTTGTCTGTGATTTCTGTTTGTATTTGGCAGCAGCCATCTGTTTGCCTGTGACCAGCTCTATTAATAAGCTATTCAGATTGAGATGGGGCTGCTTTCCAGCAATGGTTTCTCACCTCCTTCTCTCTCTCTCTCTCTCCCCACCTCTCTCTCTCTCCTTCCCTCCCTCCTTCACTTCCCTCACTTGATTGTCATGGAAATCATCAGAAGTGCCAGAACAGAGACAAAAGAAGAAGCGTTTGCACACACCTGAGCCAAAATGAACAGAACTGTAGTCTAATTATGAGGGGAACAATTAAGACATGCATATTTATTGACAAGGGAACCCGCACAGTAGCATATGCTCATGAATAACAAAAAACGGGAGACAGAACAGCAAAGGAGGAGGGGGAAATCGGATGTGCGACTCTACTATAGAATGTCCTCGCTATAGCAAATGCATGCACCAGACATGCTAATGCTAACGCTAACGTTGTGTGGGGTGATATTCACAGGGAAAAAAACATGGTGGACACTGGCACTAGAATGTGGCAATGTGACACGTGTGTAGAGTCCATGTGGGTGCTTTTAACCTGTGTTTATTCACAAGACTTTGTGTTTTCATTAAAATGACAATAGCACTTTTGTCTCTGAATGAGGTTTATGTTGCATACACCAGTGGAGGCTGACACTCAGACCGCAGATCCGGTTCCTCAGAACACAGAACAAGGAACTCCAATCCGGGCTTTGCTCAGTATTCTGATCACACCCGTCTCTGCTCCAGTAATACAAGTCTACTTTAAAATTCATAACTACATTTGGAAAGAATAAAAGGCTGCCCTGATGGAATATTTCCAAGGAGCTTACTTGGGCGAAAATACAATTTGCTTTGGCATATTTAATAACCCCAACCTGGCTCTTTAAGACATCCAGGAGTAATAACAATAGGCCTACTCAAAAAAACAAAATGTAGGCATGAAAGGGGAAAAAAAGCAAGCCATGCCTTGCCATGAAATGACTACCTATAATTTGTGCCTCTGGGAGAAGGACGGAGAGAGAGAGAGAGAGAGAGAGAGAGAGAGATGGAGAGCGAGAGATGGAGGACAAAATAGACTGCAAGACTCGTCAAACATGGAGCGAAACAGTTCTCTCTCTCATTGTCCAACCTTTATCTAGTCATTTTTTTCTGTTGTATTTATTTATTTTCTTTCATCACGCTTGGGAAAGACGGTTTGAGCTGCATCAAACATCCCAGATTGGTTAAGCCCTGGGATGAGTGACTGTTCTCCAAAGACACATGATTCTGTTGAAGTCAAATATTTGACATGTTATTGGGGCCTTGATGTGAAGGTGATGGGGACAGGATGCTGCTTCTTCATCAGGTAATGCCTCCTGGCTGCTGTGGTTACCATGACTCACCTTTTGTCCCGCATTCTTTGAACATTGAGTTGGAATCCCAGAATGCCTCTTTTTAGGAAGGAGGAACACAATGGGGACGAGAGGGTGAGAAAATAGACAGCATGGCTTTCTCCAATTGGAATATGAATTGCGTGTGTGTAGGCTCAGACCCCGGTGTTAAGCTCTTGCCCTCTTTTTCCTCCGTTGCCCTATTGTGTTTTGAGAGAGAGAGAAAAGAAGAAAGAGATGATATGGGGTGAGACAGATAGACAGACAGGCACATTATGATTGCGCATGTGTGAAAGAGAGCAGGAGAGAGAGAAAGAGAGAGACTACATTGTGGGACGTCCTGTTCAGAATTAGGTCATCTGCAATCAAAGCTTGAGTGCTCTCTTAACACTCAAACTCATTCTCTCCTTCTCACTCTCCCCTCATAGGCCCAAGCTATTCTGTGTCTCTCCCTCTCTTCATTCCTCTCTCTGTATCTCAAGCACCAGTGCTCATGAAGTGGAGCTTCAGTAGCACAGTGCCCCCTACTGCCCCAGACCAGAACTCCCTTCACAGCGAGGCAGCGGTTCCACAATAAGCTCTAATGCTGTACTGCCCCCTATCTGTCTTATGAGACTCCAGTTTGTCAAATTGTGTGAAATAACAATCATTGTTGTGAAGCACTAAACATACAAACTGGAAGATTACATGTAGAAATATTTATTTTAACTCACTACACACAGCATTTTCTCTCTATAGCAAATCAACAAAAATGACTACGAGCCTTTATGTTCCAGACTTATTTTGCAATTGATGCACCAACTACAGGTTATAACATAGGGATACAATTACCACCAGTAGATGTGTTCTGAAGCCACTACTACTAGTACTACATCTATTATACCAAGCAACATTGGGGGTGACAGGATCAGGATGTTATCTCAGTCCTTAAGTGCATGCATTAAGAATCTACATGATAGGATGTTAAGTCTGCAAAGAATAAAAATGTGTTCAAATCAAATGCATTCTAAAGTTCATTCATTCATTCAACCACCTTGCTCAGCACATCTTGCAAATTAAGCTCACAATTTTGATACATTGATACGGCATCTGTTGCAATATTACTGACATGGCTGTATTAACAGACGCCAATAGAAGGGCAAACAATTAAAAACACCACCATGTGATAAAGAGCACAATCTCTAGATTTGATGATTAAAAGGTTGGTGGAGGGTACCACCCATTCAATGAATCTGACAGTTTATGTTAAATAGAAACAATTGATTGAGTAATGCACAGCACAATGAAATGTAAACATAAACATAAAACACATAAAACATAAATACCAATCAACCGACACTCAAAAATACCAATGAGCAAGGGATCTGGTTGCTTCTTGATTTGTTAATTCCGGTACGAGAGAGCCCAAGCACACAAGACACGGAAAACAATATGCAAAAATAATGACAATGCATTTTACAATAAGCAACACTGGGAGCAAGTGGAGCTAAACAGTGGCACCAACAAAAATACCCAATACAAAATAACCCCACCCCGTTTGACAAGTGCAAATGCACCCCAAAGTACAGCAGGGGGCGCTCACTCTAATCCTAGTATGTCTAACAGCAGGTAACCCTATGTGGTGTAAATATGTAGACCCCCCGGGTATCTTACCTACCCTCGTGTCCCTGTGCACCAAAGATCAATAATAACGAAATAACTAAAGGAAGACATACCAAACGCAAAAGCTGCACACAACTAACGAAACATTAACATGAACCCAACCCAACAGAGCAGGGGCACGGTGGCACAGTCGTAGTGCTGTCGCCTCACAGCTAGAAGGTCCTGGGATCGATTCCCGCCTGGGACATGGTTGTTTCTCCCCATGTCGGGGTTCCCCATGCTGGGATTTCGTGAACAGCCCTTTCTGTGTGGAGTTTCCATGTTCTCCCCGTGCTCCCTGGGGTTCCTCCATATATATATACACTGTATATATAACCCCTCTAAAAACATGGAAGAAGACCGTCGCCTGACCAGCGGCGGTTGGAAGGAGGTGGTCCCCGGGCGCTGTACTAGCTGCCCACCGCTCCTGGCCTGACCGCGGAGGAAGATGGCCATGGATGGGTTAAAAGCGGAGGCACCAATTTCACGGCGACACCTATGGGGGCGTGTGTGTGTGTGTGTGGGGGGGGGTGGGTTATATCGTGGGCCATTTTCCATTTTCCCGATTGGCGCCAATCGGGAAAATGGAAGAAGGGGGCGACTCGGCAATAGCTGCGGCGATCCGGATGCTGGCAGAGAGCCAGGAGAGACAAGCCCGATATATATATGGAACCCCAGGGAGCACGGGGGGAACATAGAAACTCCACACAGAAAGGGCTGGTCACGAAATCCCAGCACTGAAGACATGGGGAGAACCAGCCATGGCCCAGGCGGGAATCGATCCCAG